>ML266003.1:20778-52217 GCA_005239495.1 Nicotiana undulata | reverse complement strand
GCATTTAGTTATAAACAATCATCAAAAACCCAAAATCATATTTGTTTGGCACTGCACGATAGGTGATAATTCTCTAGCATTCCTAACGCCCTCATATTGTTCTCTGTGGGATTCGACCCCAACCTTGTTGGGTTACTATATTTGAAAACGATCGCTTACATTCTTTTAAGGTGTAAATTGAGCGTATCAAATTTTGTCTTCAAGGCTGCTAATGCTTCATCTTCCTCTGACCCCCCATATAATGTCGGCCTGTTGGAAAGTCTGTTCCAGATGTGGTATGGTCTGCTCCAATGGGTAGTAAGGACCGCGCCATTGTAGCAACCAAATTTTGTACTCTTTCCAAATGTACTTATATCCCAGGCCAAAAGTGGTGCCGTGGCGTTTTAGCTGTATCGGTTTGGAAATCCCTTTAAGAATCTTGCCGAGTTCTTTCCAGGCTCGTATCCTCTCCAATTCAATATTCTCTCGATCTTACTATACCACCACTTATATTTGTCTATTGCGTTGACCCGCTCGATGTGGTGATAGGTTTCTCCACCCAGCCTTCTTCTACCCTCAACCACATGGATGGTCTGGCGGTTATAGACAGGGTTTCTTCCATCTACATGGATGATTACTTCCTGGTGATTCCACTCAAATTTTACCGTCTGATGCAATGTTGATGCCACAGCCCCAGCGGCATGTATCCATGGCCATCCCAATAACAGATTGTAGGACGCAAATATATCTAGTACCTGAAATTCAACCTCAAACCATGTAGGTCCCATTTGCAAACAAAGACTGATTTCACCAATGGTGGACCTCAGAGAACCGTCGAAAGCCTTTACACTCATGGACCCTTCTCTTATCTCGTACAATCCCTTGCCCAATCTCTAGAGTGTTGTCAACGGGCAAATATTTAGGCTGGATCCTCCGTCGATCAGAACCCTGGTGATGAAATAATCCTCGCATTTCATAGTGATGTGCAATGCCTTGTTGTGACTAAACCCTTCAGGCGGTAGTTCATCCTCGTGGGAAGTGATCTTGTGACCTTCCAGCACCTGTCCTACCATGTAGATCACTTCTCCATTGGTGATGTTATTAGACACATATGCTTCATTCAACACTTTCATCAAAGAATTTTTTGGCAGTGATAAGATGGATATCTGGGCTGGAATTTTATCCAGTCGATCTATGACGGAGTATTCTTTGGCTTGCACCTTCCTCCAAAGATCATCCGGACCTGTTTCAATGACGGGCGATCTTGTATGCCTTTTTTGTAGGCTCTCTTAAGTGTTCAGGTGTATAGACCCTGTCGGTCCTGGTCATCCCCTGTGCCACTCCTCATAAACAATTTCATCTGAATCTTGTCGTCTCTTCCTACTCCAACCAATTTGTCACAATAGGTCCTCAGATGGACACTGGGATCACCAGTACCATCAAACATCTCAAACTTGGGAGGTTTGTAACCCTTCGGTAGTTCTACATCGGGTTGTATGCAGAGATCTTCATAATTCAATCCTTCAATTCCCTTACCTCTTTCAACGCCTTGAACTCGAATAGTCAGTTTCTTGAGTTCTTCGGCCAAGTTCTTGATAAGCATATCTTTCTCACTGGATTCAGGTGTGTAAGAGATGAGTTGGGTGGAGTGAGGTAGAGTCTCCACGTATATGGGGTTGTTTTGATGGCCTGGAGATTGAGCATAGAGGTGGTTGTTGGTGGAATTTTGTGGTTCAGGGATAATTGGTGGGGTGTTTCTCGGAGTGTGGCAAGCGTTCTGTTGGTATTGTGGTGGAATGGTTTGATTTTTTGGTGGAGTTGTATGGTCGTGAGTTGTAGGAGGATTCTATTTATTGGGGGTATTCTGAGGTGGTGCGGGGTTTGTTAGTGTTTGGGTGGTTGATATCCGGAACACTAAGGGAGAAGGACAAGTTTGCCAAGTTTCTAACATGTTCAAGCTCCCCTTGGAGTTTCAACAACCTTTTCTCGAGTTGTGACATAGCATCATTCTAAACCTGAGTACCTCCGCTGTCGTAGGCTTCCGTATTTTTAACTGGTGTCGAGTTTTCCTTTCTGATATTATTCAAATCTTCCATTTTGACTTTGCATTTGCCTTTAGGTGGACTAAGAGGAGGAGAAGGTGGAGGGCCCCTGGATCTTGTATGGTATGATGATGATGCCAGAATGCATGAACCAACCTTTGGAGAGAGGAATAATCAAAATAAAGAAAACAAAAACAAAAGTAAAAGGTAGCCAAGGCGGTGAGGATCATCAGAAAAAATATTTGCGGTATTTAAAGACATATTGCAGGAATGTAAATACGCGTCCTAATTCGGGAGCCTCGTTTTTCCCAATGTAGGCCTAGCGACAAGTTGATTTTGAGAACTTAGATGCCCAAAATTCCTCATTTCATTAATGAAAAATAGACGAATCCCAAAACGACACTCAAATAACAAGCAGGAAATAAAGTCACTAATAGCACTCAGCCTTATTACATTGATAAAAGTAAAAGATAAATATAGTCTATTTGGTCCTAGAAGAGCCTTCCCCAGATTTGATATCCTTGATTCCATCGAACAAGTTTCCTAGCTCGCGCAGTCCCAGCAATAGGTATTCTCTGGCCAGGTGTCCTCCTTTGTTTCCCTCGGCTTTCTGGCAGTCCTCAACCAACTTGATGATTTTTCCCTCCAGCTTCACTATGCCTCGCTCCAAGTATTCCACCTTCTTGTTGGAACGAATAGCCATATCTTTCCATTCTTCGATCAACCTTTTGTTGGTTTCATGTATATCCTTGTGGTCGTTCTCAGAATACTGGTCCTTTTGCGCAGCCGGTTGTACTTGACCTGAGCCTCAGCATTTTCGTCTATGATTCTATTGCCTCGGCTGATTACTGGCCTCACTAACCCGTCCAAGTCGTCTTCCAACCACGCCGGGTAGAAAGGTGCACATCCTGCATGGTACCTTTCTGGTTCAATAGTATTCTTCTCCATTATGATTTTGCAGTGCCACATGTGTTTGGCTTGGCACTTTTATGGGACGTCGTCATCCTTGAAATCCGCTCGGAAGTGGCTCATCTTATCAACCCTTGGCACAACTTGTTTTGTCTGCTTGCCTCATGACTCGGAGAGGAATCTAAGGATATATACCTCTCAACTCGATCAGCACTAGGTGTGGTGCATCTCTGGACCTGATGATAAATTCGTTCGTCGGGAACCACTCGAACATCTATTGTATTGTCGCGCCCCATTTTTCTATCGCACGGGTTAGGTATGGAGAGATCGGGTTTATGACATTTGGACAACTCCTTAAAAGAAAGGGTTTAAGGAAGAGTCGCCACCTAACGATTTTTATGGTGCGTTAGGGCACCTAGAGTTGATAACTCATGAACTAGTTTGCGTTTACCAGAGATTGGGTAAGGGCTTGAAATTATCCCAAGGGGAAAGTGTTAGGCACCCCTCAAGATCCACAACAGTGGGTCCTAGCCAATAGGTTTTGTGAATTTGGACGGTGAACAAGTAGCAAGTAAGGTTCATGTAAGAGGGGATTTCAAACAAAGCATAAAATCTTTAAAGGTTTTGGAGAAAAAATAAACATTTGAAAAGAAACTGTACTAGGTTTAAAGTAATACGGATCACTTCAATGCAAGACCTAGTATGTCACACCTCGAAGAGGCGACTACACGTGGTATTAGCGCACCATTCATCATATTTGTATTCCACCCTTCCCACCCCGTAAAGGTTATTTAAATGCGTGTGTTGGTTACGAATGCTTATTGCGTGTCATTACCTGTCCCATCCTATAAGTCATGGAGGGTATTTAGGACTACTAATCCTAAAAGGTGAGTACTAGGCTGGACCCCTAGGTTTAAAGGACAAAATACTAGGCGACATGCATAACAAGTAGGACCTCACATATAAAGGGGACACATAGAGGGGCAAATAAAGGCTCACAAATCTCTCCACAGATGGACATACAATTGGCACGTCTCAACACACTTAAGGTCTCAACGACGGGAGTTTAAAAATGGGAGTTTAGGAGCAATTCAGTAAGTTGCAAAAGATCTATTTTGAAAAAGACTTAGCGATGAGGTAGACAATTCAACTTAAATTGAGTACTTCAGGAAATAGTTGATTTTAAAAAATACAGTAGTTAAAGGCAGTGGTAAGATTTAGAAGTACGCAGTGATTTAAAGTTTTCAGAAAGCATAGAAGAAAATCATTAAAGCATGGGTTTGAAGTAATATAGTGATTTTAAAAGATAAGTGACTAAAATATAGTAGCTTAACATAGAGTAATAGTTATCAGTTTACAGAGAATTGTAGTAAAAGAAGTAGCAAGATGGTATCAAAATATAGTAACTTTAAAGAAATACAGAGCAAGGATTCGAAATGGCACGATTTTGAGCAGAGTGAGTTATCTTTGAAAACCTAGTAGTTTAAAAAACATAATAGAACAGGAATCAGTAAAAATCAGTAAAAGGAAATAGATGCACAACTTCAAGACTGTTTTAAAATAGAGCAGGAGTTTTAACAAAAGCAAAGTGAACTTCAGTGAGGTAAAACAAGAATGTGAGCAACAAGGTTCAAAATGTTTAAAGGGGACTGATCGGTTTTAACGATAACAAACAAAGCACAATCGATTTGATTTTATATATGTTAGGCCTAAGGTTTGCCTAGGCGTCGTATACATTGCCTACTTATTTTTAAAGGGTGAACATGCATATTTCAGTTCTGATTTTAAGGCACATGAGTGATGATACGTTTGCAGAAAACGTTTCAAACCAGTTGACCATATTTTAGCGGGATTATTGAATTAGATACGTGTTAACTAGGCGTTCAGGTTCTGATAAATAAGAAGTCCTAAGGGAAGGATATCTAATGCACAAAGTATCATCCTAAAAACATGGTTTCTATATGTCAGGGTTATAAAAATGCATGAGCAATACATTATGGCAGCTTTTGTTACTCGTTTAGTTATACTGGGAACATGGTGTCAGATGGCATGAATATAATAGATGTGTTGAAATAAAGAACATAAACATGATTTTTAATGCATGATATGCATGTCCTAAGCATGATATTATTGCACACATAGGGAAATAAATCCTATAGTCATGATTTCTACCCATACTACACCAAACATGCATAGTTCCCTCCCATATTCACTATCCAGCCCCAATCGTTTGTTTACAAATTATTACAGACCATATCAAATGAATTACAGTAATTAAAAAGAGGAAAACAAGAAGTTATTCTATAGGGAGCCTTCAAATAGGCCCAACATTCCAGCCTCACCCCTTTCGAGTTCCACATCCTTACATAGCCTAGGTGCAGCAAATCTCCCTAAGGCCCTTGTGAGGGCCCTGGCCAATACCAACACCCAGCAATTGCCAAACTTGAGATAGGTGCAGTGTAGAATTACCTGCCTCAGTGTGTCAAAGTTCAGAGGGAACAAGGTCCCTAAGCAATGCTTACACTGAGGGGGTGGAACCTAAAGGTCTAAGAATAATGTGAAGTGCAGGAAGGAGTAGTTTAAAAGAGTTTTCAAAACAGGGGGTTTGTTTTAAGATAGCAGAAGCACTAGTTACATTAGCTCAACAGTATAGGATTGCATACAAGGGCCATGGGGAAAGGGAACAGATAGATCACATAATGCTAAAGGGATACAGAGACTTACGAAAGCTCATTGAAGCATGACTACACAAAATCAGAAGATTCAGGGGATTAAGAAATGGTCAAGCTTAGACATAATACTAGACAGTAACAGGGGACAATTATAACAGGTAAAATAAACAGCAGTTAGAAACATGTAGATCAAGATGAACATACAAAGTGCAAGGGATCAGGGAAATTAGGAAGTGGTAAAGTTTAGGCATGACAATATACAGCAATAGGATACAGGCATAGCAAGTAAAAGTTAGGAATAGGCAATAGTCATATTACAGACTTAGCATGTAAGTCAGAAGAAATAAGACATGGTAAAGTACTAAACAAAAGATTCAATTCCATGTTGAGCAGTAGAAGCATAAATAGAAGAAAATCAGGAAGATAATGAACTGAAACAATAATAATAACCACATTGATTGGAGGCTCAAAGATTAATTAGAACATACCAGTAAGAGGGCAAAAGCAGGATATAAAGAGCAAAGTGGTAACACAATATTAGCCTTGGCTTACAGCCAGCTAATAATAGGCAAGAGCAGAGGCAGTAGTAGAACAAAGAGAGAAGAGAAAGAGCACACGAGAATGTAGAATAGTATTGATGTATGTGTGTGTTCGTGTCTTCGGTGTTGAAAGAGTAGAGTATTTATAGTTGCAAATAGTTAGTAAAAGACAATGGTAAAAGAGGACAAAATGAAATCAGTGTAAGAAAATATCTGGTTCCCTTAAGTTAAGGGATTCAAACTCATAATGGTAAAACACATAGCCATATAAGGTAAATAAAGTCAGCACAAGACTTAAATAAGGAAACAATCAAGGTCTGTTAAGTAACAAAGAATCTCGAAATCAATTAGCCGAAGAATCAAAAAAATCACTGTCTTAAATTAGGGGGTTGGAATTCAAACTGTAAAACTCATAGGCAAAGTAAAAGGAATCAGTCAAGAATTGATTTAAGGAAAAGATTTAGGCAATAGAGTAAAAAATTAGGGCCGGATTCAGAGATGCCAATCAAGGGGATACTCGTGGCAGTCAATCAATCCAAACAAACATATAGTACTTGTTAACAATAAGGGAATCAATATCGACTAGGAGAGAATTATTGAACATATAAATAGAGAAGGCAAACAGTAGTAGCAACCTACAGGCCTGGCGATATTGGCAGTAGGAGGCTAGAGATAGACACATATATGAAGCAAGTAGGTAAAGAGCCTTAAAAAGGGCTGGCTCGTAGCAATATAGTCATAGAAAACTCAGCAAGAGTCGAGCACTCAAAACAGCATAAAGATACGAACATAGAAGTCCAAGGGAATTAGGGTTTTATTCATAAAATAGGTTAAAAACAGTAAGAACATGGAATCAGTAATCTTACAAGAGAGAAACTCAGACATACAAGTTGAAATCAGTTCGAACCAACATAGAAAAGACTTAGAGAAAACCCTAACAAAAATAAATATTCGGAGAAATTTTAAACTTGATGAATCTTAAAGATCTAGTCGAGAATAGCGTAAAACATAAAGAAACAAGTTTTAAATCATTAAGGATAACAGAGATTCAAGAGGTTCAAGTCAAAAAATTAGGGTTTCGTAAGAACGAGAGCAAGAACAGGAGAACCTGCCAAGAAACTCATGGAAGGTGGTGAGGAAGGCATGGCAGCGTTAAAACCCATCGGAGAAAGTCCGGAATCAACCCAGGCAAAGCTCCCGTGGTGGTAGAGCATGGCTGGAACCCATGGAGGTCTTAGGGACTGAGAAGATCGGAGAGATGAGGCTTCGTAGTGGCCGGTGGTCGAAGGAGGTGAGCCTGGAAGTGGCCGGAGATGAAGGCTGGAGGCCATCGGAGAACCAGAAGGTTCTAGAGAGAATGGGGAGAGGAAGAGACCTGGAGAGAGAGAGAGAGACGTCTTGGAAATGAGAGAGACGAGGGGGGGTAGGTTTAGGGTTTAATTATGGTAATATTGATATGGACCGTTGATCTTATTTGATCAATGGTTCAGATCAAGTATAGCGTTGGGCCGGGTAATTTCAAGACTGGGCTGGGTAGTTTAATTGGGGTCTGGGTTGGGGTTAATTGGGTTCAAAATGTGGCTAAGTTTTAAATGAAATAGGCTAGGTGTTAAATACCCAATAAAAATAGGTAATAATTAATTAAAATACCTAATAATTATAAAAGGAAGAAATTAAGTTTAAATAGGTAAAATTACAATAATTAAATAATATTAAAAATATAAGAAACATAAATTTCGAATTTAAAAAGCATAAAGTGTCTAATTATGCCATAATTGCAAAATGATTGTAATTGCAATTAAATAAGACCCATTGGCCAATTTATGAAATAATTGGATTTTAATAAGTAAAAAGTGATTATGAAGTACATACTGAACTGGAAAATATTTTGAGATTATTTAGAGCACAATTTATGAATTATAAAAATATGAAAAAATTAGGAAAAATACTCATTATTGCAAAGAATGATTTTGAAAGCTTATATACAAGTTTGAAAATAATTTGAGAAAGAATTGGGTTTCAACATGTACCTGCTCCTCAGTTAGGTTATCAAAGAACTCCATCCACTCCTTGGCAGTCTCTGGCTGAGCAAATCTGTCAGGAATATATGTCATCCGCTTGGGGTGATGGAAAGCAATGTTGTCCTTCCAAGCCCTTCGCGGATGTTCTTGGTGATACTGGCCCTTTTGAAGATGTTCTAAGACCCATAGTTGCAGCAACAAGTTGCATCCCTCAAAAGTCTTAGCTCCTCGTTGACAACGTTCCAAGGATCGGTAAATATCAGCTAGGATCATATGGACAATGCCGAAGGCTTGCCCATCGATCCCCTCCATCAAGGCCTTGGTTACCATGGAAAACTTGGTATGAATCCTTTCCTTTTTTGTTAAAAACACTATTAGTCCCAGAAAGCATACAATGAATACGAATACCCTACGGTGGATATGACCCAGAGATATGATGGCAAACTCGTCATGATAAGTACAGTATGACTTTTTGTGACCGTATCTCTCATATAAGTACTCAAAGGGTATGTATGATTGTTTCAGACACTCCAACTCAGCGTTCTTCTTCAACTCCATCATTTTCAAGAAACCTCTGCCCGTGCGGTTGTTAGGTACCAACAACCCAGGGGTCTCCCAAACCAGTCCACCTAGTCCTCTATCTCTTCTAACAACGGTGTCATCTCAATATTCCCAAAGCGTAATACAACTTTTTCAGTATCCCAAAATAAAGTAGCGGCCTCAATCAACATGTTGTTTGACTGGATTTCCAAAAGAGACGGTAAATTTCCCAGATACTTATTTACGTGTTTCTTCCCACCAGTTCAAGGGCATTGGAGGGATATTGCTGACCATACCGAATCCAGGGACCTCGTGCCTCATTTTCTTCAAGACAATAACGGTTAGGCCCTTACCCCTGCCAGACTCGACTATTTATACACTTATGATTAGCATACAAGCATTTAGTTCTCCATAATAATGCACAGAACGTGATTGCGTCTGTTAGGATTATGAAAACCCTGATAGACTTTTGGATAAGGTTGTCGTACAGGGTTATGCGGATGACACATTAACCTGGCCAGGTTTGACCATGATGCATGCACAATATAACAAGAGTAAGGTTTTCTATGGAGGTCTAGACTGGTACTCTTGAGCGGACAACTCAAGGGGGAAGGCACAAAACAATCGACTGAACCACTGATCGACTGGTTTTACCGCAAATAAGCCTTTCCAAATTTAGGGGAGATATAAATAGGAAGAGCACAACCACTCATCAAGCGTTTCTATAGGATTTGTATAGGCACGAGTGGAATATGATGTCGAGCATGATTATGCAGCAATAAATAAGCAGTAAACAGCATGTTGTCAGGTATTTGCACATTATGAAAGCGGTAAATACAATAGTTATAATTTAAAGTAGTCACAAATTAAAACAAAGAAACTTGTCAATTATGTTTTGGAAAAATAAATACGTGGAAAACAAATAGTTAATTGCACATAAAGGGGAAAGGGAAAGGGCGCAAGTATTAACGAAGTAAGACACATATTCACAAAGCGACTTGATATGGTAAAAGCCTAAAACTCCCCAGCAGAGTCACCATGGTTTCGCGCCCCCTTTTACCTCTCATTTCGGATCAGTCGAGGTTTTGACATTATTGGGACAACTTAATTCCTTTTGGGATAGGGGATGTGAAGGATTTGAAGAGTCGCCACCTAACGAATTAAGGTGTGTTAGGGAACCTATTAAGGGTCACTTATAACACTAATTGTATCACCAGAGATTGGGTAAAGACTTGAAATTACTTCCAAGGGGAAAGTGTTAGGCACCCCTCAAAGTCCACAACTGTGGTTCCCGATCAAATGGACTTTGTGAATTCATTCAAGTAAAAAATAGGCAGTCTAAGCACACATATGTAAACAAATAAATGGTTGAATAGATTAGCAGTTTAAGCACACATATGTGATAAAGGTTTTAAAAGACTCACGGTCTAAGCACACATATGTAAAGGGTAAGGGAGGTCCTAAGTTGTTTATCCTATAGGATCACATCTGTACAATGCCCGCTAATCACTCCTCAATGAGGAGCTACACGTGGCATTAGTGCACATGTCATCATATCCTTTTCTTCCCATTACCCCACCCCTTAGTGGTTATTAAGCGATTTTTATTTAACGAGATCTAAGCGTTCTGTTACCCGTCCTTTCCTTGCGGTCTTGGAGGAATTTAGGACCTCTAAATCTTGGAAATTCAAGACAATCCCCCTAAGTTTTTAAAAAAGAGAAAATACTAGGCGACAAGCAAGAACAAACAGGACTTAGCAAACAAGTGAAAGAAAGCAGTTAAGAGGCTCAAATTTACCTCCACATGTAATGCACATAAGCAACACATCTCAAACACAAACAAAAGTGGTTTTATTAGAAAGAGGTCCTAAGATAGGATATCTAAGTGAATATCAAATGCACAGAAATATGCAACTTTGTTAATAAACTCAACGGCAGGGGCCTAATCAGTTTGCCTACTGATTTTAAACCTGCGAGTCTTTAAAGTAAACACAGTCAAAAATAGTTTTCCAGTTTCATAAAGGTTAATTACCTAAGGCTTGCTTAGGCGTGGGATTGTGTATAACAGTTTGAGAGTACTTAACCTACAACATGTTGTTCTAGGTGATGTAAATCTGAGAGCGAAAGGATTGGTACCAGTTTTGATTAAAGCAACATGACAATTATACGTGAGACTATTTTATACCTTTTCCATGGATCAGTTAGTTAAACTAGGTGTCCGCAAACAAAATCCTAGAGCATGGTATCTAATATGCACATACAAATGGCATAATTGTTAAGACATAATTTCTAAATGCACAGAATTCCTAAGGCATGATTTCTAAATGCACACGAGAGTTACAAAATTATTGAAACATGATTTCTTAGTGCACACAAGAGTAAGAGTTTTATGTTGATGTTATTTATTATCCTAGGAGCAGAATCTCTAAGTGATAAGTTGATTCAACGCAAACATAAATTAATGACGTATGAGATGTTGAGGCATCAAATATAAGACCTAGGAACATGATATCTAGTGCGTGTTTGGCATGATCTTGATGAACATATTGGTCTAAATCATGGATTCTAATGCAGATATAGGGAATGTAAAGCCTAATACATGCTTTCTACCCAATGACATTAGTAATACTATACAACTAACGTCTCTATTTCACTAGCCATCCCCAATATATGTTTACAATAATTATTACAAACCATTAGTTGAATGAATTACATAAATAAATAAAAGAGAAGAAGTTAACTATAAGGAGCTTGAAGCAGGCCCAAATGTATCCGAGCCTCCATAACCTCAAATGCCAAGAGTTTATAGCCAATCTCATGTCCGGGTGTGTCAGAGTTCCCTAAGGACCTCAAGGATCCCGGGCAGTGCTCACACCAAGATTTTTTTAACAAGAACATGAGTAAGTACAGTGTGGAAGGGCCAAATCCAGTGTGTCAGAGTTCAGAGGGATCATTAATAGAAACTGGGTAACAAACAATCAATCATTCAAACATACATAAATAGAGAAGAGTCAGTTTGAGGCACACTACAAAGGGAATAGACAGGTTCATAACATGCTGATCATAAGTGGAATTAGGACATAACTAATATTATAAGTAAAACAACGGTGTAAACAGGTTAATTACATATTGAAAAGCTAAACAATAGACAAAAATAGACTAGTAAATAGTAAAGTGAAGCAGTAGAAGAACACATAGGGTTTGGAATTTGGATTTAAATCAGAACATACCAGTTAAGCAGAGTAAACACAGAGTATTGAGAAGTGTAGTGAAAATCTAAAAGGTTTAGGAGAAGAGATTAAGGTTTCGAGAAAATAACCCAAAGACAGAGAAATCGTCTTAGAAATCATAGGTTTAACAAGAAAATATGACAATCTTACTAAAATCGAGCCATGGTGGCCTGAGGATGGTGAGGAGAGGCCATGGTGTGAGCAGATCGTCCACTGGTCCCTTGAGGACCTCAAAGACAGCAGGAATCCCGGTCATAGTAGGGCCGTTAAGGCTGGGGAGTGGTAGTGAGACACCATAGTTGACGGCGAGCAAACAACAGCGAAGGGAGATTATGGTTAGGGCAGAAGGAGTTTGGGAGAGAAGGAGAGTGTGACGGCGAAGAGTGTGAGAGGGAATGAGGGGTTTGGGGGGGGGGGGTAGTCGTTAGGTTAAATTAGGAAGGAATTTACCTGGACCGTTGATAAAAAATGATCAACGGCCAGGATTTTGGCGGAATTTGGTCGGGTAGTATTAGGATTTGGGCCTGGGGTCTTAGACTAGTGTAATTAGGTGTTTTGGGCTTGTTTAATAGGTTATAATTGAAATAAATGGGGTTATTTGTTAAATATCAAGATAATTTAATTAAAATACCTTTATAAAATAATTACTAATTATAAAAAAAAAAAATTTCATGCATAGAAATATTTCAGAAATGATTATTTGGTATTCCAAAATACAAAAGACCAATTTTTGGTAAAAAATTGTACAAAATTATATGCACAGTCTATAATTGCAAAATTATTGCAATTATAGCCAAAATATGTCAATTTGGCTATTTATGGAGAATTTTGATCTTAATAGGACCATAAATAATAAATAAAATCAAGAAATGACTTTGCAATCATTTGTGGTGAAATTTTGTAACTATATATTTGAAATAAATTACTGGACAAATTTATAAAAATGTAAAAAAATTATGGACAAATACAAATTGATATTAATGCATGATTTTAAAGGTATATATGCAATTTTAAAATATTTTGGGGAAAAATTGGGTATCAACAAGGGTTTCCCAGAACACGTCTGTAGTCCTAAAATAAATATGCAGTACAGGGGGATCTCCCGGAATACGTCCGTAGTCTCAAAATAAATATGCATTATATGGGGATCTCCAGGAATACACCCGTAGTCCCAAAATAAATATGCAATACAAGGGGATCTTACGGAATACGTCTGTAGTCCCAAAGTAAATATGTAGTGCTGGAGGATCTCCCGGAATATGTCCGTTGTCCCAAAGTAAATATGCAACTTAACCAATAAATAAAACATTTACAACAATGAAATCTACAGTTTAGGCTATGTCCAATTCAAGGGAAAATAGGAGTTTCACTAAACATGCTGCACAGAGTTCAAATAGGAATTCAAAACACGTAGACATGCTTCCCTAATCTAAGCAAGGTAATTACATATACTAGTGTACTTCAAATATGACAAAACAAGTTTTGATTTAGTGGGAAAACGGTGTTTTACAACAATAGCACATGTACGTACTCGTCACCTCACGTACGCGATGCTCATATATCAAACAATACCGAAATCCTAAGGGGAAGTTCCCCCACACAAGGTTAGACATGCCCACTTACCTCGAACCAAGCTCAAATCAATCTGAAACCACGCTCTTGCCACAAGTATCCAACTCTGAATGGCCCAAATCTAATAAAATCAATTACATAACATAAATATAACTATAAGTAACTACTTTAGCTAATGAATTTGAAGCTAAGGCAAGAAAATAGGAAAAACACCCAAAAAGCCTCCTTGGGCCCATGTCTCTGAATCGGGTAAAAATCACAAATTACGAACACCCATTCACTCACGAGTCTAACCATACCTAATTTACTCAAATCTGATACCAATATCTCGATCAAAACCCCAAAATTTGGCCTAAGGATGTCTCTCAAAGTTTTCCCAATTTCCACTCTAAATCACTAATTTAATGTTTAAATTAAATACATAATCATAGTAACCATAACTAGGTAAGAATCACTTACCCCCAAACACCCATGCAAGAATCTCTCCAATAATCGCCTTCTACCTTGCTCCTAATTAAATTTTGTGATATGAACTCAAAACCCTCATTTTTGAACTTTAAATTATGCCCAGGTGTTCCTTCTTCAAGTTCGCGGGCCACCCATCGCGTTCGCGATGAACAAAAACTCTCAAAAGTTATTTTCAAACTCTTCTCAGACAGCCTCTAGTATAATGGTTATAACATTTTACACAAAACTCCAAATGACAAATGTTTTAATGTTATGAAAGCTAGACTCTAGGATCTACAACTTTCATGTGGTCATCTCCCAATTTATATATAGATTCCGAGATATAAGCTTCCAAAGTCAGCCCTACACATCACAAATTTCTTCTTCATCTTCCCGGACAGCTTGCTGTGTACCATCCATAACGTTTAGTACACAAATTCAAATGCTAATTGGTTTACATTTATGAAAACTAGATACAAAGGGCTACAACTTTCATTTTACATCATCTTCAGATTCCGTATAGATTGCGAGATATTAGCTTCCGAAGTCAAACATGCATAACAGAGATTTTCTTCTTCACGAACGCTAGGATATCTTCACGAACGCAATAAAAAATCCCAGAAGCCAAAATCTTCTTCGCGAACACCAAAGTATGCCCGCAAACGCGAAGAACAACACCAGACACCAGCATCAGCTATTGCAAAATAGCCCGAAATGATTCAATACCACCCCAAAACGCACCTGAGGCCCCCGGGGCGCCGTCCAATCACACAAACCAGTCCCGTAACATCACACGGATCTGCTCGAGGCCTCAAATCACATCAAACAACATCGAAATCATGAGTCGCACCCCAATTCAAGCTTAATGAACTTTAGAACTTCAAACATTTACATTCAATGTCGAAACCTATCAAATCACGTTCGATTGACCTCAAATTTTGCACATAAGTTAAATTCGACATTACGGACCTACTTCAACTTTCAGAATCGGAATCCGACCTCGATCTCAAAAAGTACACTTTGTGGTTAAATTTTAAAAAACCTTCAAATTTCTAACTTTCGCCAAATGACCCCAAAATGACCTACGGACCTCCGCATCCACTTCCGGACGCGCTCCCAACACCAGAATCTCCATACGGTGCTATTCCCAGACTCGGAATCCAAAACGAACATCGATAACATTGAAATACACCTCAACTCAAATTTATGAAATTCTTCCAAGATGCCAATTTCCACAATAGGCGCCAATACGCTCTCGGGTCATCCAAAGCTCGATACGAACATATGCCCAAATCCAAAATCATCATACAAACCTGTTAAAACCTTCAACTACCGATTCCGAGGTCGTTTACTCAAAAATCACACTTAAGTCAATTCTTCCAACTTAAGGCTTCCGAATTTAAAATTTTCTTTCCAAATCAACTCTAAACTTCCCGAATTTCAATTCCTACCACGCGTACTCGTCATAATACCTTAAGTGAAGCTGCTCATGGCCTCAATCCGTCGAGCGACACGCTAGAGCTCAAAACAACAAGTCGGGTCATTACATTCCCTCCCACTTAAACATATGTTCGTCCTCGAACGTGCTAAGAATTGCTGTGGAGTTTTCGGAAATCACTATTTAACACCTCGTGCACCTTCTCGTGCTATTATAACTCAAGTGAACACACTGGCTCGAGCCAGTCTGAAGCTTCTCCCTTTTTCTTAGTCAAGTATGCCTTGGAGCCCAATCTAACATCCGTAATTCTCAGCCAGACCCGTTTCCATCATACGAACACCGTATCAATCACTACACGATGCAGCACTACCTTATTTCCTACCTTTTCCAAATCCACGAAATTCACCGTATGGTTCACATGACCATAATAACATCCCCTGATAACATTAGCTGAAATCACACGAATCTGATGACCACAACACACCTCATAAAGCATATAAGTCCCGTTTCAGCTCTCGCAATACTGCCACGACAGAAGAGATGTGTAGAAACTCATAACCACCTGCCGAATCACAATTCATGGAGTCTCTCCCCCAACAAGAACCATTACCTCATTCTGGACTGAATATTGATGTTTACTCTTTAATGTGCCTCATATAGATCTAATCGCGCTGATCCCAAGTCCAATAATCTCGTCTCACCCAATACAAGTTGTTCAGGTAATGAGCCACCTCAGACATTGTCGAAAATCTCATATAATGTTACCATGTGCCAATAAGCTACAAACTCGAATGTGATCCATAAGGAGCCGAACTCTAGAAGGAACTACTCAACCCACGTAGCTAATTAAACAACCGAGAGGACGTAATGAACTTTCCTCAGAGAATGAGAAACAATACACACAAGAATAGATATGGGGAACTATACTCAACATCACATTATTGTGGCGTGCAACCGGATCCATGCATGATACCGTTGCGGCGTGCAACCAGATCCAACCATGATACCTGTGGCGGCATGCCACCCAATCCAAGCAACATACCTATTGCGACGTGCCACCTGATCCACACATAATAATCCATAAGGAAATACTTACCGAGCTAAAATGATCATATTTGAGAAAATACCTGAATATCGACCACAAGCACGTGGAGTGCATAATACAAATCCTGGGGAGACGGATAGCGCCATACGCTACGAAATCAAGCATAAATAAGGTGCAATACATGACCTGTATTTGTAGAGTCATCCTGCTCTCACAACACCACAAATTACACGGGATCACAACACGAGTGTGAATAATCGACCCGCCTTACAACCCATATGGAACAATAGAGATTACATGGAATGGCTAATGACAGAAATAACATTCGAGGCTCAAAGACCCCTCTGTAAGCAACTATATGCCGAAATGAACACATCCGGCCTGATATAGAGCGCAGATTCACATCAAGATCCATCCACGGACCTCAAACCAATTCTGATCGTACATCACTACGCTAATAACTTTCCAAGGATCCACAATAACCCTATTCATGATACATAAGGACAGTCGTCCAATCCGGAACAAACATCCACAGTTCCCAACAAAATAAACAGAGAGCCTTCCATGACTGAACTCTCACATTAGCGATAGTGCCAAAATTCTCCACACTTGGTTTCAATCTTCAATCAATCAAGTGACTACATGTCAAACTTATACAATCTTCCCATGGGACACACTGCCACGACCTTCCACACCAGACGACGAGTATGCACATCCCTGCAACCGGCTACACAAATACTGCAAAGAAATCAAGAATCCACAATCAATATGCAAGGCCTCCCACATAAGACACTGATCTCAGGTGACACCAAAAACAATATCAGTTGACTCTAACTATCTGAGTCCTTTCTCGCTCATCCGAGCTCGTGATATTCCCGCCAACACGAAATGACAACCTTGATCCTCAGCTTTCGATTCCCATGCTACCCACTGTACCTAATCATGCCAATACGAAAATGTACAATAATTTCATTATAACTTTTGAACCACTAATAGGGTACACACTTCATCATGAACAAACCTTTTACTTAGCTTATCTAAGAAGAATCAATGCACGTGCAATCGAGTTCCCATAATGCAGTAAATACAATCCTCAAGCAGTGGTCATAACCCTTCCGGGATTCACTTTCGTACCTACACAATCACATGCATAACTTAACACGTTGAAGGAAATGATCATTACCAACATCATGCCAATTCAACTGTTGCTAACCGAACCAATTTCTTCAAATTTACTCTGGATTTGTTTTAGAAATAACAATGGCTCCATTCACAACATAACGAATTTAGTGCACACTCATCTTGAGTGACCCCATTTCACGAGACCACATTGTCTCAAACCCACGAACCATCTCATACCCTCCTTGACCGACAATCGCATCTTCAACTGGTAGACTCATCTTGATAAATCCCTCATTAGATACGAAGTCACCTTTCCCCATTCCTCTATTGCTACACCGCAAACCGCACATGACATGGAACACTCCAAACCCTTTTCATAACCCACTCCAAATGCTCGATATTTAATCACACTACAGGCTCGAAATCCTTAGGCACCGCACTTGACATTTGAATTCACTAGGACCATTGTTGAGAGTTACCCACTCGAACTTGGTGCCGAATATAATAAACTCCATGGCTCTGCTAGCACATTAACACCTTCTCAAAGAAACACATGGCTGAATCGTCTTCCTTGTAACTCCCCTTCTATCACATCCAATCATCCTCAGTGTAGTAGTCAATATTCCAAATTAGTTTGTCGACCTAGTCACTGTATACCATGAAATCCTGAATCACTCTAAACTTTTCCCCAGGCATGTAGTCATCCTTCCACAGAACCCATATGCCACTCTCACACTCTCCCACTTTGGTTAAAATCCTTTAAGAAGCTATTCCACTCATGTTTCTCACACTTAGATTTCAAGAAGTTTACCTACCGTAAGACACCTCCCACGTGTCATTCGTCATCCTTCACTGCCCAGTTGTTGCCTTATATCAAAATCCATATATGTAGCTCTTGAACCAATAGATCACCACCAACTTTAAACCTCTCTGAAGATAACCTTCCTCGAGCCATCAACAATAGAAACATCGACTCTATCTCGAAACCGCCACATACTCCATCTTTGACAACCGCATCTCAGACACCATTTCCTAATACCCTCCTTCGAAGGAAAATTGAAGAAGGCCATAACATTGGCGAAATTTAACGCGTTCAACAAGGACGATGACACCACATCACAATTGAGAACTCTACCACACTCGAAAATACCAAGCCTTGTTATCCATCAACCCAAACCCGAACATTCCTACTCTGATTGCCTTTCCTCTTTCGAAATTAAAATACTAAATCTCTTAATCATGCACTGAGTAACACCTCCCTTCAGGTCATTCACGACCTCGACGCCTGAACAAGCATCCTACCGGTCCATAACTATTGTGTGATGGCAGCGCACGAATCATCATAACAATCGATGCCAAATATCAAAACCTTAGGTAATACCGATATTGAGCTGAAACAACAGAACGACCTTCCGCAAGGCGACGATAATAGCTCAATCACAAACTGTGGTACCATTACAATCCCTCAATTCCCAATTTATAATAAGCGCTTCACGTCGCATGAGATTGAATAGGAAGGAAAAAAGGAATAAGCCTCAAGGAATCAAATCGCATGATGAGGAATCAAGAAGGGAAGTTCTCCTAACAGCTATGGGGCCTCTCGAAGATAAGTATAGATGTCTCCCTACCGATCCACAAGACTCTACTAGACTCGCTCCTGACTCGTGAGACCTAAGTGAAAATAGTGCTATGATACCAACTTGTCACCACCCATTTTATCCCTCCGAAAGGCGTCGTGAAGGCACCTAGTCGCTACGACTAGGTGAGCCTATTAACATTGAAATAACCAAAAGTAAAGAATAATAAAAATCAAATAAGCTTCACAATTACTATACTAAGGCAAAACAAAATGTCACTCGACATATAAAAGTGAAGCCAATTACCAATTATACACATCACTTCCAAAAACCCGGGGTCATGAGTCACAAGCTCTACGAAATCTAGCTACAATCTGCTATACAAGGTCCAATAAGTACAGAAGGAAACAAATAAAGATAAAAGGGGACTCCGAGGATCTGTGGACGCGTGCAGATATACCTTAAAGTCTCCGATGGTTGCTTCTGCTGACTAATACTGAGGCGGACGAGAAGTACCTGGATTTGCACACGAAAAACATGTGCAGGAAGGGCATGAGTACACCACAATTGTACCCAGTAAGTACCAATCCTAACCTCAGTCGAGTAGTGTCGAGGTCAGGTTGAGGACCTACCGGTATAAATATAATGAATTTAAGCAGTAAGAGGTATTTATTACAGTAAATTAATTACAGAAATCTACAGTACATAGAAGTCAAGAAAGCCCTCAGCTCACACAAGGAAGAACAACATGGGGATCTCCCGGGATACCGTCTCATAGTCCCAAAGTAAATATGTAGTACAGAGGATCTTCCGGAATACGTTCGTAGTCCCAAAATAAATATGCAGTACATGGGGATCTCCCGGAATACGTCCGTAGTCCGAAAATAAATATGCAGTGAATGGGGATCTTCCGGAATACGTCTGTAAATCCAAAATAAATATGAAGTGCAGGGGGATCTCCCGGAATATGTTCGTAGTCCCAAAATAAATATGCAGTACAAGGGGGATCTCCCAGAATACGTTCGTAGTCCCAAAATAAATATGCAGTACAGGGGGATGTCCTGGAATACGTTTGTAATCCCCAAGGAAATATGCAGTGCTGATGGATCTCCTGGTATACGTCGGTATTCTCAAAGTAAATATGCAACTCAACCAATAAATAAAATTGTTATAGAAATGAAATCTACAGTTTAGGCTATGTCCAATTCAAGGGAAAATAGGAGTTTCACCAAACATGCTGCACAAAGTTCAACTAGGCTGTCGAAACACGTAGACATGCTTCCCTAATCTAAACAAGGTAATTACATATACTAGTATAGTTCAAATAAGACAAAACATGTTATGATTCACTAGAAAAATGGAGTTTTACAACAATATCTCATGTACGTACTTGTCACCTCACGTACACAACGCTCATATAACAAACAGTACCAAAATCCTAAGGGGAAGTTCCCCTCACAAGGTTAGACAAGCCATTTACCTTGAACGAAGCTCAAATCAATCTGAAATCACACTCTTGTCATAATTATCCAACTCCGAATGGCCCAAATCTAATCAAAGCAATTACATAATGTAAATATTACTATAAGTAACTACTTTAGCTAATGAATTCGAAGCTAAGGCAAGAAAATAGGAATAACGTCGAAAAAGCCCCTCCGGGACCACGTCTCGGAATCAGGTAAATATCACAAATTACGAACACTGATTCACTCTCGAGTCTAACCATACCAAATTTACTCAAATCTGATACCAAAATCTCGATCAAAACCCCTAAATTCAGCCTAAGATTTTTTCTCAAAATTTCCCCAATTTTCCACTCTAAATCACTAATTTAATGTTGAAATTAAAGACATAATCATTGGAATTAACCAAAACTAGGTAAGAATCACTTACCCAAAACACCCACGCAAGAATCTCTCCAAAAATCGCCTTCTATCGAGCTCTGAATTAAAATTTGTGATATGAACTCAAAACCCTCATTTTTGGACTTTAAATTCTACCCATATGTTCCTTCTTCGCGTTTGCGGGCCACCCATCGCGTTCGCGATTAGCAGAAACTCTCAAAAGTCATTTCCAAACTCTTCTGAGAAAACCTCTAGTATAATGGTCATAACGTTTTAAATAATACTCCAAATGACAAATGGTTTAATGTTACTAAAAATAGACTTCAAGATCTACAACTTTTACATTTTGATCATCCTTCGATTCCATATAGATTTCGAGATATAAGCTGCCAAAGTCAGCCCTATGCAACACAAATTTCTTCTTCATCTTCCCGAACATCCTGCAATGTACCAGCCATAAGTTTTAATACACAAATCCAAATGCTAATTGATTTACATTTCTGAAAGTGAGACACAATAGACTACAACTTTAATTTTCATATCATCTCCAAATTCCGTATAGATTGCGAGATATGAGCTTCGAGGTCAGACCTGCGTAACAGATATTTTCCTCTTCGCGAAAGCGAGGATATCTACGCGAACGCGAAAGACAAATCCTAGAAGCCAAAATCTTCTTCGCGAACGCGAAGAACAACACCAGCATCAGCTATTGCAAGACAGCCCGAAATGATCTGGAACAACCACGAAACACACCTGAGGCCCCGTCCAATCACACAAACCAATCCCGCAACATCACACGGACCTGCTCGAGGTCTCAAATCACATCAAACAACATCAAAATCATGAATCGCACCCAATTCAAGCTCAATGAACTTCAAATTTTTACATTCGATGTCGAAACCTATCAAATCACGTCCGATTGACCTCAAATTTTGCACACCGGTCACATTCAACATTACGTACCGACTCAAACTTTCAAAATCAGAATCCTACCCTAATATCAAAAAGTCCACTTCCGGTCAAACTTCTCAAAAACCTTTAAAATTCTAACTTTCGCCAAATGACCCCAAAATGACTTACGGGCCTCCGCATCCACTTCCGCATGCGCTCCCAACACCAGAATCACAATACAGAGCTATCCCCGGACTCGGAATCCCAAATGGACATTGATAACATTGAAATACACCTCAACCCAAATTTATGAAATTCTTCCAAGATGCTAATTTCTACAATAGGCGCCGAAATGCTCCTGGGTCATCCAAAACCTGATCCGAACATACGCCCAAATCCAAAATCATCATATGAACCTGTTGGAACCTTAAAATGCCGATTTCGAGGTCGTTTACTCAAAAATCAAACTTTAGCCAATTCCTCCAACTTAAGGCTTCCGAATTTAAAATTTTCTTCCCAAATCAACTCCAAACTTGCCAAAATTTAATTCTGACCACGCGTACAAGTCATAATACATGAAGTGAAGCTTCTCACGGTCTCAAACCATTGAGCGACGCGCTAGAGCTCAAAATAGCCGGTCGGGTCGTTACAACCCAAAATGATTCAATACATAAAAACTAGAGTTAATATCCACACAAAAATATTAGTACACCAAATCCATCAATCCCTAAAGAATGGTCTACCCGTGTATATCTAATCCCACTTTTATCATGAGTCTTCTCTCATGTATATCTAATATTTCTCTACCCATTGCTAAGAATGTTCTTCCTAATATCATAGGGACCTCCTTATTCTCCTCCATATTCACCACTACAAAATCAACATGAAAGACAAACATATCTACCCGAACTAAAACATCCTCCTTTATTCCCTCGAGTAACAGAGTTGTTTGGTCTGCCAGCTACAAAGATATTGGCACCGACCTTATCTCTTCAATCTTACACTCCAGCTTCCTGTAAATAGACAAAGATATTAGATTAATTGAGTCACCTAATAGGCAAGGTATACTAAAACTCACTGGATCTCCACATTTTCGCAGGAGTTTGTTTTTCAAGATCGCACTGCTATGCTCTATGAGCATCACTACTGAGGTCTCTTCTATCTTTCTTTTCTTTGTAAGGATCTCCTTCAAGAATTTGGCATACAATTGAATGCGGGAGAGCACCTCTATGAATGGAAAATTTACATTAACTTGTTTCAGCATGTCTAGAAATCTCTTGAATTGCTTGTTCAACTTTTCTCTATATAGCTTTCGTGGAATAGGAAAAGCAGGCATGTGCTCGCTCTTTTTAGATTCATCACTTCTTGAATTCTCTTCCTTTATCTTTTTCTCAGTTCCTTTCTAGTCTTTCTTGTTCTTATCAACTTCATTTTTTAGCTTCTCCCCACTTTCTTCTTCATGCATCATATATTTTTGAACTGGGGTGGGCCCTTTCAATATTTGTCCACTTCTCATAGTTACATCATTTACCGTCTCCCTGAGGTTTCTTTCTGTATCAACTAGAAAAGTACTCAGGATTCTTTCATATAATATTGTAGCAATCTGTCCCACTTGTCCCACCAAGTGGTCTCCATGCATTTGGAGCTAGGTTTCTGAGTTGTCATGCACCCACGAGTTGATTTTGATTAAGTATGTGACCCTTCTCTTCTTCATAGATTCTTTGTGCGTCTCTAATAGCCGCTTCTTCAGCATCATGTGCAACCTTTTCTCGTTGTTGGGCTGCATGTCTTGCATCCAAATTCAAATTGTCATCATATCCAGCCATAATTTTATTTGGTTGAGCATTGCCAAACTTCTATATTCTCGGGGAGATTTCTTTTCTTCCTCAGCTGTTATAGTTGTTTCTCAATTTCTGGTTCGTACGGTAGTTCCTTCCCAAAAGATCGAGTCATGCACACTCTAACATGTACCCTGTGCATAGTTAAAGAACACCAACCGTAAAGAGGGAAAAAAATAAAAAGAAAAAATTCCTGAATTAGCACTACAAACTATTTCAAACACTATTGATTGCCAATCTCCAGCAACAATGCCAAAATTTGATGAGCTAAAAACACACAGCTAAATATGCTCGCAAGTCAAACATAGTATAGTATAATATCGTATCTACAGGGATTGGAGTTAAACCGTATATTCGATGTTTCTATGTTAATTTCTATCGAGGAAATTAAAAATAGAGATATATATGATTATAATCAAAATTAACTAAGAATCTAGAGCTAATGGATTAATGACAATAAAAAAAAGTAGCAAGGAAGATATCAATGGGAGAAAATAGGGGTTGATTGGATATGCGCAAGATAATATTCAAGGATTTAACTCTAGTTAATTCACTTCCAATGTTCAAGTGAGTTTCCCGAATTCACTCAATTATTAGTTCAAATTTAGTAGAAACTCCTCTCTCGATTAAGTCTAAACCTCACAATATGAACAAATTTAAGCACCGTGAATATATGCAAGAATCTGTAGTTGGTTGATCTTTAGGAGAGCCTCTTTAGATTATCCTCCTAACTAGGTTTAATCAACAACTCACCCAGCATATTCCGATTACTAAGAATAATTAATGAAATCAACCAACAAGATAATGCAAAGATATCTCAAGTATGCCTCTTTCGATTACATGAACATGTGAATATAGATGCAACAATTAAAATACCCAAAATGATTCAATATAGAAAAACTAGAGTTAATATCCACAAAAAGATATCAATACACCAAAATGCATCAATCCCTAAAGAGAACTGATAAGTGGGGATTTTGACTACTTATTAGCGTATTTAAGCTTTCCTTTTAGTCCAAAAAGCGTTTAATTGTGTTCCCGTAAACTAATGAAATGTGCTTAATTGCAGGAATATTGGAAGATGAACTCACAAGATGAAATCCAACTAAAGAAAGAGTACTCTGAACTCAAGGACAAAAAAGCACAAACTATCAGAAGTCGGACCACAGTATATCATCTGCGTCGCAGGTTATAAAGGAAAATCTATCAGGGTTTGGTGCAAAGTGCGGTCCGCACATGAAGTGCGCCGCCGCAGAAGTTGGTCCAGGAGCAAAGTTCATAGGAGATGCATTCCAAGTCTCAGGTACAATTGTGCGAACCACAGAAGAGCAAGATGCGGCCGCAGCTACGAATCTGCGGCCCGCAGAAAGATTGCAGTGCGGCCGTAGTTAGGAATTATACGGCCATAGACTTCCAATCCTGTCAAGTTGAAGAAAAGTGCGGACCGCACATGGAATTCTGTGACCGGATAACCTCTGAAAAGGCATTTTTGTCTAAAATTTCCAGCACTGTATAAATAGATGAATTTCACAATTTTAGAAAATCATTTGGCATCATTTGCTACGGTAGCCATTTCCTTCTACTCTTTTTAATAGTTTTTCATATTTTGAGATATTTGGACATAAATTTTATCATTTTAATTACCAAAATGAGTTTGATTATCATTTATTCCTCTATTTAATCCATTTTAAGCATGAGTAGCTAGATTTTCACTAGGGTTGTGACCCAACCCTAGTGTGTAAACTCAATGGGTGTTTAACTTAATGCGTGTTTATGGTTGAGTGTTTATTATTTAGCTTTATTATTGCTTTTATTTGTGGAATTAATAATTGCAAATATTAGTTCATGCGTCTATACTTGAGAAGGAGAGACTTAGTCTAGGAAAACTTGGCTAACAAGAAATTGGGTCAATCGAGAGATTGATAAGCCTAATTAAAGGGTTGAACCTAGAGATAGTAACAACACGATTTGAGCTTTTATCAATTGTTTTATTCAGCACCTATTTAGACTTGAGAAAGCCAAATTGGGCAAAATCACTCTCTGACCGAGAGGTATTAAGTGTTGATAGCTATAATAAGCCCCGACCAATAAAACAAGCTTTAAAGTTTATATCTCACTAGGAAAACACCTAGGTGAATGTCATAGCCCAAAACTTTTTATAACATTTGAAAAACAACAAAAACAATCTCCTAGTTTTATTTCTCAATTTGCAATCGTAGTTTAAATTCGATTTTAAAACAACCAATGTCTGCGGAAGAATAAATTGAGATATTCAAATTCACACGCTACAATATATACTAGTAACTTCGACACATATAGCTCCCTACAGAATTCGACCCCGGCTCTTGTTGGGTATTATTTTTTTATCGACCGTTTTCATAACCTCTTGAACCTCAAGCCAATAAACGATGCTGAGCACCTAAAGACAATGTGCCTGCTCCATCCACACATCCACCACGAGTGGCTCCACAGCGGGTGTTGCCGAATAAAGGGTATGCAAGTACTATAGTCCCTCCCCGTATTAGAGCACAAAACTTCCAAATAACCAACATGATGCTCACTTTGCTCGAGCAACGAGGTTCTTCATAGGTGCACCGGGTCAAAATGCATAGAAAAACTTGAAGGGGTTGGTAGATACGTGTTGGGGAGCAATCAAACTAATGTCTGTGAGTATGCTTTGAGGCTAAGGTGTTTCCCTTCTCTCTACGAGGGAGAGCTTTGGATTGGTTGGAACATTTTCGAAATCATTCCATTCATACGTGGGATGAACTAGCTGATAGATTTATTTCAAAGTACTTCTCTCCCGGGAACATAGCTAATCTTCGATAGGAAATTCTAGCATTCAAGCAAGAGCCCAATGAACCACTACACGAGATATGGAAATGGTATAGAAGAATTGTGAAAGATTTCTTCCAACAAAGATATGACAGAGAACATGATTCAACAAATTTCTATTGGGGGATCAATACGACCAACCAATGTGTAGTGAACCAACTTGCCAGTGGGAACTTCATCACTACACCTTATGCGGAGCCGTGTGATATTTTAGATGAGATGGTGGAAACTTCTTCTGCGTGGCAATCTACAGCCAATGCTCCACAAGGTGATCCAAATGTGATTCTTCTTCACAAAGAGTTGCATGACAATGGACAAGCCATATCCGAGTTGACAACCACCATGAACCAATTGGCAAAGGCTCAAATTCAACAAGTGCAAAACTCGAGGCAAGTCAATGCAATGGAGGAGTAAATATGAAGGTGAATAAGAGAAGAATAAGAAGTCCAAAAGTGCAACAAAAAGTGAACAATTTTGTGCAATATGATAGTTGATTTGATCAAGATGACTCCTATAATGATCAAGAAGAAGAGGTCCAATATGTGAACAACATTAAAGGGCAAAGAAACAACTTCCAAGGCCCTAGTCAACAACAATGGAGACCTTCAAATAATCAAGGCAATTGAAATTATCACAACTAGAGTAATTGGAGAGGTGGAAACAATCAAGGCAATTGGAGGTGGGGGTGGAACAAAAACATTTCCTTGAGGCAGTCGGCATCGTTTATTGGCTTGAGGTTCAAGAGGGACCTCATCCATTGCATCATCATCAACATCCACATCCCCAACGGCTACGTTTTTTAGATCATTTTTTCCATGATTGCACCTACAATACTGACATGTTAGTAACAAGGAAGGAAAAGAAGATATTCCAAAAACACACCTAAATATATAGATAACATCGTCTCTTAGCTCCCCGTAAATGACACCAAAAATTGGTCTCGTCGAATTTCACTCCTCTATTTGAGGATATGAAAATGATCGATGCAATAATAATACCCAACAGAGTCGGGGTCATATTCCACTGGGAGATATGTCAATGGGTGTTAGTGGTATATATCTTAGCGCGTCAGTTTGTATATCTTAATTTGCACTTCCGAAATATGGGATTTTGTTTGGAAATTTAAGTTTTTTGTTGTTTTTCAAATGATAAATAAGCCTAGTGCTATGACCTTCACCTAGGTTCGCTCAATGAGTTGTAGGCTTTAAAGCTTGTTTTATTGGTCGGGGTGTATTATAGCTATCAACACTCAAGTACCCGCTCAATACCTCTCGTCCAGAGAGTGAATTTGCCCAATTTGTCTTTCTAAACTCCAAATGGGTATTGAACAAAGCATTTGATAATAAACTCAAGTCGATTTTTACTATCTGTAGGTTCAACCCTTTAATTGGGCTTATCAATCTCTCGAATGATAAAGTTTCTTGCTAGCTAAGTTTTCTAGACTAATTCTCTCTTTCTCAAGTAGAGACCAAGTCAAACAGGCGTGAAATAATGTTTTCAACCATTAATTCTTCAAATAAAAGCAAGAACAAACCAAGATTATCAACACCGAACCATAAAAAAGCAATAAATCAAACACCCATGAAATTTATACACTAGGGTTGGGTCACAACCCTAGTGAAAATCTTGCTACTCATGCTTAATTTTGAAGAAAAAAGAAGAAAAAGTGATAATTAAACCCATATTACTAATTAAAATGAAGAAAGTAATATTCAAAAAGCTCAAAATAGCAAAAACTACTAAAAAGAGCTAATGAAAACGTTTAGAGTGGCTGCTAATGTCAAATATTAACCTAAAAAGCGAAACTATTCTATTTATACAGTGCTCAAATATTCTAAGAAAAATGCCCTTTTCGGAGGTTACGCGGCCACACAATTCTATGTGCGGTCCGTACTTTGCTTCAGCCTGGAAGGAATGAAAACCTGAGGCCGCACTTCTCTCTTTCTTCGGTCCGTACATTTCTGCGTGCAGCCGCACATTGCTCTTCCCCATACTACACAAATGTGACTGCGGCCGCACAATAATTGTGCGATATGCACTTATGTGGCACTTAGGATGTAGGTAATCTGAACTTTTGCTCTTGCCTAGGTTTTGCGGTCGCACATGTCATGTGTAGACCACACTTTACTTGTCTTTAATAGGACTTTCTTCAATATCAGTGGTCGCAAATGATAATCATCTGCGGTATGCACTTCTTATCTTTTGTGCCTGTTTTTGTCCTTTGTTCAGATCACTTCTTCTAGAGTTAGGTTTCATTTGTGCCCTCATTTTTCACTATTCCTGCAATTAAGCATATTTCTGTGATGACCCAAAAGGTCATCCTGAGTAATTCCAGCTAAAACTGTGTTCCGAGGCCTCGAAAGCCTCCATTAATCTAACCTCGATATGCGTGCACAGCCCGGGCAGGTAGCCAGGAAACTTCCATGTGAAAATTTGATTAAAATGGGATTTTTGAATTGAATATTTGAATAAAGTTGACTTTGGTCAACATTTTTGGTAAACGGATTCTGACCCGTGATGTGACACTCCCCGAGGGTCCGTAGGAAAATATGGGACTTGGGCGTATGCCTGGAATCGAATTTCGAGGCCCCAAGCCCGGGAAATAAATTTTTAAAAGAAAATTGTTTTCTTAAAATACTAAAGGAATGTGAAAGTGAATAATTATGTGAAAACCTTGTTACCGGGCCCGTGTAATGGTACCGGAGCCCGGAACAGGTTTACTGTATGTTGTTTGTCCTATTTGTGAGATTTGGTGTAAAACGGGTTTGATTTGATTGGTTTCGGGTCCAAGTGAGGAAAAAATGGAGTTAATGAACTTGTGGGGTTTCTAAAGAATTTGAAATGTGGCTTGAGAAGTGATTTTACGTTTCCGAGGTCTGAATGAAATTCCGAGACCGGGAATAGTTCCGTTGTGTCGTTTGTAACTTATCTGCAAAATTTGAAGTCATTCCGAGTGGTTTAGGCCGGTTCGGCGCATTGAAGTGAATTCTAGAATTTCAAAGTTCTTAAGTTTTGAATTCAGGGGTTTTGGAGGGTGATTTTGAGTTTTAGCGTTGTATTGAGTATTCCGTGAGCTCGAGCTAGTCCGTTTAATGATTTGGGACTTGTTGGTATTTTTGGACAAGGGCTCGGGTGGGCCCAGGTGCCTCCCAGACCCCGCGCGAGGCCAAAAACCACTTCTGGTGTACAACAGCTAGTGTGACCGCAGGTGCGGTTGCCCAGCCACAGGTGCGGGACCGCCCCTACGGTCCCATCCTCGCAGGTGCGAGCCCCAGCCCCTTGCCCAAAGTCCGCAGGCGCGAGACTCAGGCCGCAGGCGCGAGACCGCAGGTGCGGTCCAGGCCATCGCAGGTGCGACTATTCCGCAGGGGCGACCAAAATTCCGCAGGAGCGGAACCGCTGATGCAGCTCCCAACCCCGCAGGTGCGAGCCCAGGGTCCCAAGCCCTTTTCCGCAATTGCTATCATTTTCTCGCAGGCGCGAGACCGCACCTGCGGTCCTAAGGTCGCAGGTGCGGAAACCCCTGTTGGCAGCCCCCTTAAAATGTCTAAAATTTTGGGTTTTCCTCATTCCTTCCATCTTCAAACTCCATTAGAGAGCATCCAAGCTTGGGGCATCACCTTCCACGACCACCCACTGTAAGAGGTAAGTAAAACCCTATAAAACATCTAATTTTAACAATAATTCCTAGCTTAATTCACTAATAAAGCACCTAAAATCATTCAATTAGGTAGTAAACTTTAGGGTTCTTAGGAATTTCATGATTTTCCATGTTAGGCCATAAATTCTTGAATAAATTACATAAGTTCGATCCTTAGACTCCGGGTAATTGATTCCTTCATGAATTTTTGAAAATCTAAAGATGTGGGCCCAGGGTCGAATTTTAGTATTCTTGGAAGAATAGTAGGAAATGCATAACTTGGCTTAGAAATTGATTTATTGGGTACTTATTGATGTTAATAAATCCATTATGTCTAGATATCCCCGATTCGGAGTTGGATTCGAGAGGAAAGGCTGTGATTGAGGCTTGACTTGCATTGTCTTGGGAGCCGAGGTAAGTGTTTGGCTTAACCTCAGCTTGAGGGATTAGGTATAGAGTCTTATTTGCTATGTGCAACTCATGTCCAACGTATAGGCGTGGTGACGAGTGCCTATGCGTTGCGGTCAAGTATGCCCGTGAGTCAATTGTGATGAAATTTGCTATGTTCTTAATATTCCCCGCACTATGAGTAACTTATGAATTAAAAGTGATACTTGACGTTGTTTGTTCCAGTTGAGGCTTATACTATTGAAATTGTATTACTGATGCGAGATTGGTTATAGCTGAGACCCTTGTCGGGCATTTGTTGATGTTGTAAATGATGATTTCTCCTTGCCGGAACCATAGAATTGTATTGAATATTTCCATGCAGTTGAGACTTCGTGTTGTTGACTATCATATTATTGTTGCCTTGTGTTTTTATTATTCGTCGCACGAGGGGACATGCCGTGTTGACTGAGTGTTATTATATATGCACGAGGGGACATTCCGTGCCGAGTGATTGTGAGGTTATGCACGAGGGGTCATTCCGTGCCGAGTGACTGTGAGGTTATGCACGAGGGACATGTCGTGCCTTTCCTTTTCATTATATGTTTGAGAAGCTATATTTTTGCCTTGTCTTTACGTTTCATTTATTACCTTGTACTGCTGTGCTAGCATACTGTTACCCTATCTCCCCAGCATGTTCTCCCCGTATCGGTCTTACTTGCTTATTTCTGTTGCCATTTTTCCTGCTTTTATATAAAATTGCACAGGTACATATGTTGTGTTGGTCCTAACCTCGTCACTAATTCGCCGAGGTTAGGCTCGACACTTACTCAGTACATGGGGTCGGTTGTACTGATGCTACACCTGCACTT
>ML266003.1:606-20398 GCA_005239495.1 Nicotiana undulata | reverse complement strand
TTCAGTCACATAGGAGACTCGAGGTAGACCCGCAGACGTTCGTGGGCCTTGACGTCGCCTTCTACTTTCCACTTTCAGCTTTGTCTTACCTTGTATTTCAAAGACAGTCTTATGTATTCATTTCAGACCTTTTGTTTGTAGTAATCTCTTAGATAGTCCGTGAGTATGTGACACCAGTTCTGGGATTTGTTTATGGGTTTTATTTCGAAAAGTGCTATGTTGTATTTTGGTTTATTTTGTTAAATTTTATATGGTGGGCCATCGAAGCCTTGGTTATCTTGTTCGTATTTTATGTTAATAAGTTTTATTTAGTTCAAACGTTGGCTTGTCTAGTGGGTTCAACGTTAGATGCAGTCATGGCCCGAAGGTGGGATTTTTGGGTCGTGACAATTTCATCAGTTTTTAGCAACATAATTAAACATTTTAGGACAAAAATAAAAGCAAAAAGGTGTTAATAAGTAGTCAAATCCCCATTTATCAGGAAGCCACAGAACTCACTTTCCGATTGGGTGATGAAAATGTGGCGTTCCACGTGTGCAAATCTATGAGGAAACCGAATAGCAATGAAGTGTTGGAGGCCGTCTTGCTCTTCTTTGACGATGAAGATATGGATTGCTTCATGAAATGTGTTAATTATTTTCAAGGAAAGGGGTCGTAAAACTATACACCCCCGAAACTTTCCCTGGATCTTGAGAATAGGAAAAGTCCTTCTACAAAGCTTTCAATTAAAGAGCCTCCTATCTTGGAGTTGAAGCCATTGCCTCCACATCTCAGGTATGAATTCCTTGGCCTTTGTTCTACATTACCGTTTATCCTTTCCTCTTGTTTGACTAACGTGAAGATTGAGTATACATTGGCCCTCCTCGACAAGAGGAAGAATCTATTGGGTGGACTTTGGCAGATATTTGGGGAATAAGGCCCGCATTTTGCATGCACAAGATTAACTTGAAGGAAGATGCCAAACCATCCATTGAACATCAAAGGAGACTAAATAAAGAATGCAAGACGTGGTAAAAACGGAGATCATCAAATGGTTAGATGTAGGGGTTGTGTACCCTATTTGTGGTAGTTCGTGGACTTCTCTCGTCCAATGTGTCCCAAAAAAGGGGGGCATAACAGTGGTCACCAATGAAAAGAACGAGTTGATTCACATAAGAATGGTGACCTGGTGGAGAATGTTTATGGACTAACGGAAACTAAACTAAGTCACAAGGAAATACCATTTTCCACTCCCCTTCCTTGACCAAATGCTTCATAGGTTGGCCGTCTATGATTTATATTGCTTTCTAGATGGATATTCGGGCTTCCAACAAATCCTTATTGCCCCAGAAGATCAAGAGAAAACAACTTTCGCTTGTCCTTATGGAACTTTTGCTTTCAAGCGGATGCCATTTGGCTTATGCAATGCACCAGTGACTTTCAACGGTGTATAATGACAATCTTTTTGGATATGGTAGATAACTAGCTTGAAGTCTTCATGGATGACTTTTCGGTAGTCGGGAATTCCTTAGATGATTGCTTGGCGAATTTGGATAAAGTATTGGCAAGGTGTGAAGAAATGAACTTGGTACTTCATTTGTAGAAGTGCCATTTAATTGTCGAGGAAGGCATTGTTCTTGGCCACAAAATTTCATTGAAAGGCATAGAGGTCGACAAGGCAAAGATAGAGGTAATTTCTAAACTTCCACCTCCAACCTCAGTGAAAGTCGAGAGAAGTTTCTTGGGTAACGCAGGGTTCTACTGGCGCTTCATAAAGGTTTTTTCTAAAGTGGTGAACCCCTTGTGCAAGATTTTACAGAAAGATGCTAAATTTCACTTCAACGATGATTGCATGAGAGCATTTAAATTGCTAAAGTTAAAGTTGACAACCACTCCCATTATCACCACTCCTAATTTGAGTATTCCTTTTGAACTTATGTGTGATGCTAGTGATGTAGTGGTTGGAGATGTTTTGGGGTAATGTATATTTTGCATCCGGTCTACTATGCTAGTAATACCATGAATTATGCCCGGTCAATTACACCGTTACAGAGAAAGAGCTCATTACCATTGTGTTTGCAATTTAAAATTTTCGCCCATACTTGATGGCTGCAAAGGTTATTGTTCATACGGATCATGCAACACTTCACTGTCTTACGAACAAGAAAGCCTCAAAATCTAGGTTGATGAGATGGGTACTATTGTTGCAAGAGTTTGATATTGACAGCCAATATCAAAAAGGGAGTTAAAAACAAGTGGCGGACTACTTGTCTCGTTTAGAGAAGGAGGGGAGGCCGCATGATGGCCTTGAAATCAATGACTCCTTCCCCGATGAGAAACTCTTGGCTATTTCAATGAAGGAGGTGCCATGGTTCGCCAATCCAGCAAACTTCATTGTGTGTGGAATCATCCCGGATAAGTTCTCTTCAAATCAAAGGAAGAAGCTCAAACGGGATTGTCAAGACTATTATTGGTATGAACGATACCTTTTCTGGGTTTGCAAGGATGAGGTAAGAAGAAGATGTGTGCCGGATGAAGAGCAAAATGTTAGTCTTGAGGCTTGCCATTCTTCACCTTATGGTGGTCACCATGGCGGAGAAAGAACGCCGACTAAATTGCTAAGTTGTGGTTTCTATTGGCCCACTCTCTTCAGAGATGCAAGTGATATGGTAAAAAGATGTGATGACTGCCAATGGGCCGGTGGAATCTCGAAGAAGAATGAAATGCCTCTCATTACCATTTTGAAGATTGATATCTTTGATGTTTGGGGTATTGACTTCATGGGTCTTTTGTGAGTTCTTGTTGAAACACCTATATCTTGGTCATTGTTGATTATGTATCTAAATGGGTGGAAGCCGTTGCTCTACCCATCAATGAATCGAGAAGTGTCGTGGTGTTCTTGAAGAAGAATATTTTCACAAGATTTGGTAATCTGTGGGCTATCATAATCGATAGGGGTCGCATTTTTGCCACAACACTTTTGATACTTCGCTTAACAAGTATGGTGTCACTTATAAAGTTACGAATCCCTATCATTCACAAGCTAGCGGCTAGGTGGAAATCTCCAACCGAGAGATAAAGAGTATTTTGTCCAAAACGGTGAATGCTAACCACACAGATTGGTTAAAGAAGCTTGATGACGCACTATGGGTTTATCAGACTGCTTTCAAAAGTGTCTCCTTATTGGTTGGCATTTTGAAAAGCTTATCATCTTCCGGTGGAACTTGAGCTCCAAGCCATGTCGGCTTTAAAGCAGTTGAATCTTGATTGGGATGTTGCCGCTAACTTGCGGGTTGCACATTTGAATGAACTGGATGAGTTCTGGTACCATGCATATGCAAGTTTGTCCTTGTACAAAGAGAAAATGAAGTTCTTTCATGACAAATACATCTGAAATAAGGAGTTCAATGTGGGCTATCTTGTTTGTTGTTCAACTCGCGGTTGAAGATATTTCCCGGAAAGATAAAACCGAAATAGAGTTGTCCCTTTGAAATTGTGGGCGTGACACCTTTTGGTGCATTGGACTTGAAGAACGAAAATGGTGAGGTATTCCGAGTCAATGGTCACCGGATGAAGCATTATTTTGTAAAGGTTGATGATAGCCACATGGTCAAAATTATTCATTTGAAGTAATGGTAATCTACGTCGTGCCGCAGCGTTAAATCAGGCGCTTCTTAGGAGTCAACCCATGTTTCTTTTTATTTTTCTTTTCTTCTTTTGTAGGTAGGTGTTATTTTTGTGCTAACTAGATTTGAAGTGTGCTGCAAGAATGAGTGTGCTTTACATGAAATGTGCTCAGAAAACTTTTCTAAGTGTGAACCGCACATGTATTGTGTGGACCCCATGATTGTGGGTGCTACAGCAGAAAGGAACTACGGAACGCACAAATTGGAAATAGAAAATGCAAACTCTGTGAAGTTTGAAGTGTGAGAGAAATGGCCAAAGTGATGCCGCCAATAAAACTCTGCAGTCCGCATAAAAAATCTGCGACCGCACCATAAATTATGTGGACCGTAGATCATCAAGGTGGTTTGAGACCCCATGTAACAGAGGGCGGACCAGAGAAGGAATTATGCGGCCACACTCATCACTCTGTCCCTCTCACTCAGACCGTCTGTATAAATAGTGAAATTAGGGCTACAGTACATTTGTTTCCCTCTCTAAGCACTCAAAATTCCAAAATATTGAAATCGCCAGTTCAATCATCTGCCCTACACAATCCACATTTGTGTTCACTCATTTGCACTACTTTATATCTGGTATGCTTTAATTACTCATAGAATTATTCGATTTTTAATTTACAATTTGTTTTAGGTAGTTTTAGGCCATTTGTCAATAGAGTTCCGTTTTATTACCATGTGGGATTTAAACTGTGTTGGGCCAGGTGCTAATTTCTCTCTGGGGAATGGCTTAACTTATTTTCATTCTTAATTGTTAATACCATGTCAAATTTGTGCAAAAATTGAAAACCCTAGAAAGTCTGCTCGATTGTTTTTTGAAATCTGCAGTCGAAGAAGAAATTGTGCGGTCCGTAAAAGTTGAGAATAGGGTTCCTTAGTCAAGGTTGAATCTGTGTCTGCATTTGAAATTGTGTGGACCTCAAAGATCCCATCGCGGCTGCAAAAAAGAGAGTGCGGCCGCAGAACAGCGTAATTTCCATCATCATAGAGTTCCCACTTTTGGGATATCTAATGTGCGGCCGCAATGATAAATTTGCACACTGCACTTCGAGTCTGCGGTTGCACTCAAACTTGTCCGTACTGCAATTCATCTCTACAGTCACAAGGTCAAATTGTGTGGTCCGCACAACCGAGCCTACTTTCCCACCCTGCCAGCACGATTTAAACTATGTGTTTGAAATTGAACTACAACTGACTGTTGTTATTGCTTGTTACAGAAAATGGATAGATCTCGAGGTCGCGGTGATACTTCAAAGGGGAAGGGTGAATCTTCCAGAGGTCGATGCAAAAGAAGTTTACCCCTCATCCTCCAAAAGATAATCACCAAGAAAGCTACAACCGGCAAAGGAAGAAATCCAGAGCCCTCCGAATGTAGTTCAAAGGGGAAGGGTGAATCTTCCAGAGGTCGGTGCAAAAGAACTTTACCCCTCATCCTCCAAAATATAATCACCAAGAAAGCTACAGCCGGAAAAAGAAGAAATCCAGAGCCCTCCGAATGTAATTCATATGCCCCATCTCGAGAAGCATTGAAGGTCGACTCAGTGAAAGAGCATCCCGCTATCTAATCACAACCACATAGAAGGTATCAACTCCAAGACGAACCTTCCTCCTTACATAGCACCTCCGAGGGTTCGGAGAGTTCCAGTCAGGGGTTCAAAACCCTCTTCTACACCTGGACCCGAGGCACCTAAAATTGATGATACTCCGGATGATGGCCGGGGGGGGAGACACCACAGTTGTCGGCCTTGAAAGGTCAAAGAAGAAAGAAGTCTGAGAGGACCATTTTTCAGTCTAGTTTCCTTCACCAGCTTCCGTGGGTGGTGGTCGATGAGGTCACTCCTTCTTGAGAGACAGTTTCAACTTAAACATCTTCACAAGTATAATCCAGAAGTATTGATTGGAACTCTCCGGCAACCAAGATCGGTGCATGACGAGCCAAGTCAGTGAAACGGACTGCATACTCCGACACAATCATAGTACCCTGGCGTAACTACTCAAAATCCGCACACCAAGCATCCCTGAGGCTCTGAGGGACAAACTCAAGTAAAATATCTCTGAGAACTGAGCCCAAATGAGTGAAGTTGCCTCATCTGGACTACTAAGCTCATAGGCATGCCACCACTTATAAGACGCTCCCTTCACCTGGAAAGCGATAAAAGAAACCCCACTCGTCTCCACAATACCCATAGTGCAGAGAATATGATGACACTCCTCAAGAAAACCCAAAGCGTCATTTGAATCTAGTCCGCTAAAATCATGTTGAGCTGGAGCCGCTGGGGGCGTAGGAATATACTGTGGAACCTACCCAACCTCGACCCTCTGCTCAGGAGTACGGGTTGCAGGAGTCTGTGCCCTTCCCCTGGCGTGCGATGTGGCTGGAGCTATCAGGAGTAGCCCCGCTTGAGTCAGAGTGTTGAAAGCGCTCATGAACTGAGCCAAAGTCTCTTGGAGGGCTGGAGTAGTAGTAAGAACCTCATGGGCCCCTTCAATTGTAGTTGTTGGGGGCTCCTCTGTCACTGCTCTCGTCGGTACTCGGACTGCACCGCGTGCTCGTCCTCTACCCCTGCCCCTGCCTCTGGCGGCTCTGGCTTGGGGCTCAGTTGCCTGGTCGTCGGTACGTCCGGTACGGGTCCTCACCATCTGTGAGAAAAGAGTAGAATAGAGTTTTCAAATTTTGATGTGAGTAACTAGCACGACAAGGAATTTTGAAGAGTGTGATTGTTATTAACAGTTACATATCCTCCCGAAGATAGATACGGACGTCTCCACGAGACTCTAATAAACTGGATTGTGACGTGTGACTCTTATGAACCTAGGCACTCTGATACCAACTTGTCACGACCCGATTTTTCCTCCGGATGGTATCGTGACGGCACCTAGTCTCTACGACTAGGTAAGCCTAAATTTGCGGAAAGATAGATATAATAAATTAAAGACAGAGAGGAAAGCACAAGTAGACATAACATAGTCGCTCGGCATATACAAATATAAATCCCAAAACCCGGAATGTCACATTTAGTCACAAGATCTATACCAAAATAGCTCTATACAACGAAAAGGAAATACATAAGATGTCTCTATCTAAACTGGAATGGAAGGTGACTCGGAGGATTTTGCGGACGCGGCAAAATTACCTTGCGGTCTCCTCGAAGCAGCTACAACGATCCCTAGCCACAGAACTAAGTACTGGTACCTGAACCTGCACACGAAAAACATGTGCAAGAAAGGGCATGAGTACACCACAATTGGTACCCAGTAAGTGCCAAGTCTAACCCCAGTCAAGTAGTGACGAGGTCAGGTTAAGTCTCTATTGGATTTATAAGTAAAACAGTTCAAAATAGTACAGAAAGATTATTAATTCTAAGGTAAACAGTAAAAATGAATAATCTAGAAAAAAAAGTAACAGGGAGCCCTCGACTCAGCACCACGTATCACACAGTGGAATCTCCTAGGATACCGTCCTGTAGATCCAAATATAAAGATGCAGTACAGGGGGATCTCCCGGAATACGTCTGTAGTCCCAATTTAAATATGCAGTACAAGGGGATCTCCCAGAATACGTTTGTAGTCCCAATTTAAATATGCAGTACAGGGGGATACGTTCGTAGTCCCAATTTAAATATGCAATGCAGAACGAATGACAGATAAGGCATCAATTGAAACGGTTCATCAAATAGCAGGTAGGGAAAGCAAAAAGCTAACTAACATGGCGCACAGAGTGTCAGATAGGAAATTTAATGTTAAACAGGTAAGCATGCTTTCCTAATCTAAGTTGAATAACTTAACACAGTAAATCAAGGTAATAGGAGAAAACAATTTAAAATTTTCGGAGAAAAATGGAATTTTTGCAATAATGGTCTGTGTACGTACTCGTCACCTCACGTACACGGCGCCCACACAACAATTTATATCAAAACAACCTAAGGGAAGTCCCCAACATAGAGTTAGGCAATCCACTTACCTCGATTTCTCAACTCAATACGGAATCACGTTCCTGCCACGAGTACCCGACTCTGTAAGGAATCAATCTAGGTAATTAGTTCAAAGCTAATACGCGAAATTAGGAAAATTGCCCAAAAAGTCCCCCGGTCCCACATCTCGAAATCGGGTAAAAATTACAAATTCCGGATACCCATTCACCAACAAGTCTAACCATGAAAGAATTACGTGAATCGGATACCAAAATCTCGATCAAAACTCAAAAACTTGGCCTAAGAAATTATCCAAAGTTTCCCCAATTTCCATCAAAATTTCGAAATTAAAGGATGGATTTAAGTGTAGATTCATGGAAATTTTTCTAAACCGAATAAGAATTACTTACCCAAATCGCCCAGCTGAAAATCTCTTCAAAATCGCACTTTCCCGAGCTCCCAAGTTCAAAATATGAATAATGGTTTAAACCCTCGATGTTGGGTTTTAAGATTCTACCCAACACTTTTCTTCACTGTGATCGCGGACACCCAGTCGTGATCACAAAGAGAAACTCACACGCGCCCTCAGAATACTCTACGCAAATGCGATGATACATTCGCGAACACGTTGCTCAGCTCAAATAGAACTACGTGATCGCGATAAAGCCCATGCGAATGCAGTGGCCAAGGCTGCCTACTCTACGCGATCGCATTCCAACTCTTGCGATCGCGATGCACAATTCCTGACTAGACTCAAGTTTCTCTACGTGATCGCGGACTCCCTCACGCAATCACGATGAATGAAAGTCTGCTGCACTTACACTAGAAAACCAGCAATCACACACAAGGGTAAAAATGCCCGTTGAACATCTGAAACACACCCGAGGCCCCCGGGACCTCGACCGAACCCACCAACCAGTCATAATACCTCATTTGAACTTAGTCGAGCCTTAAAAACATCTCCCATAACATCAAAATCAATATTTATGCATGTATTCAAGCCTAGGAACTTAGGAAATTTCCAAAATCTACAACCGATGCCGAAACACGTCAAAACTAGTCTGAATTACCTCAAATTTTACACACTGGTCATAAATGACACAAAGGACCTACAGCCACTCTCGTAAATCCATTCCGAGTCCGATATCAAAATTTCACCTATCGGCCAAAATCGCCAAAATCGCCAAAATTCTAACTTTCGCCAATTCAAGCCTAAATTTACTACAAACCTCGAAAACACATTCCCAACGGAGCTAACGGAGTCGATGGAATTCCATTCCGGATCTGTCTTCACACAGCTCAATTACGGTCCGATTTCTAAAGCTTAAACTCATATACGGGGACTATGAGTCCAAAAGCTCTCCGCATTTCACAACTAATCATTCCGACGAGTCCCATAAGAAGATATAAAAGTGGGAAGAGCTATTAGTATGGGATCAGGGCTCTAACTCTCAAAACGATCGACCGGGTCGTTACAATATGCAATTTGAAAGTGAGATTTGACCAGCACATACTGAACTCCAATTTTGGATTTGAGGATGTGGGGGCCTGCACAATACTTGGAGAAGCTCGCGATAGGTGATGCAGCTCGTCCATGGCTAGCTGAGCTTCTGGCAGCCACGGGGCCAAAACCACTATGGATCATTGCAGGGGTTCCTATTCAATGAAATACCCTAAACTTCGAGGCAAAGGGATGGCAGGCAATGCAACAGACTAGACCTGTGCCAGAACGAAACAAACCTACCTAGGTGGCTCCATTATGGCCGGGTACCCGATCAATGTGGGTGTCGTGATGTCAGCCAACATGTCAGTGGTCGCCAGACAGGTTGATACCTCTTAACTGTATCCCAACATTATAGTTGAGTACATTATGGATTCACGGGTAGAACTCAGAGATTTTAACACGAATGTTCGGGAAAATAAGCCTTTCCTTTGGCATTCTCTGATGAATGCTCACAACCCTAAGATAAAGGGTTAGCCAACTACAATCGTAGGCCAGTTTGAGGAGCCATCAGTTGTGGGTACAGAGACAACATATATGCCCTCCACTTCAGCAGAGCCTTCTTCCAGTGTAGCTGTCATCCTCCACCTTCAGCCTCAATGCCTCCCACCTCGGCATTAAAGCTGGTGCCTATGCCTTCTGCTCTACTTTCTTCACTACGTGTCTCCCAGACACTGGCGAGCCTCATTATCTGGATGCGGCCAGCTATTGACATATCAGGTCATGTTGTAGCACAATCATCCATGCTGACACCTAAGATTCCCCCCACAGCTGGGCAAGCAAAACACTATTATGGCTACTCTATACAATATGGGTCCGTGATTTAATAGTTCGCCAAAGAGTGAAGAAGATGCGAAAGTCATAAGTCACAAAGAAGTCAGTGGATAAGCCACGGCAACAGATGTTCACTAACCCAGCCACTCCCAGACTTGAGGATGATGAGATCCAATCGGATGAGGCTGAGTTCGGTGCCACTGCTGAGGACACAGAGATGGCCATAGAGCCATAGGGATTTTTCTTCACTCTCACCCTTATTTTACTCATATTTTTAAGCATGGGGACAATGCTTATTTTTATTCGGGGGGGGGGGGGGGGGGGGGGGGGGGGGGGGGGGGGGGGGGGGGGGGGGGGGGGGGGGGGGGGGGGGGGGGGGGGGGGGGGGGGGGGGGGGGTGGAGTTTATTTGATACATTTTGATGATTATGTATTTTGATAACTATGAGACATTTGGTATGTAATTAACTTATTACTCTTCTCTTCTTCTTTCTTATTATGTATATATTCTCTCTTATCTCTCAGTTTTTATATTCATTACGCTTTCAACAACTTTTTTGTTTATTAGCTTCTTTATCTTGTTGTTTGTTTTCTCTTTGAATTAGTAGCTTCTTTTCGATTTAATAGCTTCTTTTTATGTTTTAGTGATCAATAAGCCTTTGGTTTTCTTAATGTCACGGTTCTTTCCAAAGGTGATTTTTGTGTGAGCCGAGTGACTCTTCCCAACGATGGATGGCGTGACAACCTTCTTAAGGGATTGATTCGATTTTTGGTGTTTAGGTAATAATAGTAGTAATGAATAAAAAGACCTAATTGAGTCATGCTCGAAGAGTCAAACATGCTTCACTTGGTACCAACACACTTAACTATGTGCTTATGATTAAAAATAAGGCTTTTGGAAAGAAATAGCTCTAGTTAGGGACCTTTTGACTCTTGTGTTAACTTAGACAATCCTCGAGTGGTTTAATCAAACCAAAGTGATTTTCAATCATGAATATGGTTGTTCTGGGACCTCGACTCTATCCTATTTAACAATCCAGCTACATGGGAGGTGAGATGTCTTTGTTGCAAGTCCAAGTACCCATGCGAATGGTCTAGAACTTGCCCCGAATAGGTTTCTAGGAGAAATTTTAAGTTTTTCTTGGGTTGAGAAGTGATTGTAGGCTCTCCTTGGCCAGAATGAAGTTTTACATTTCCCACCAATGGTGTTATCCCTAGTCAACCATTTGAGCCTAAAACCTTTCTCATTTGATAACCATCTTACAAGCATTTACCAGTTTTGTCGTGACCCTCTCTTGGCGCACGAGCTTTCCATAACACTCTTGTGAAAAAATTGGCTAAAATGTACGTTTAGGGGAGAGACAAGGAACTTGAAAGAGGTATCAAGGAACAAAAAGAGAAAATAAATGAAGAGAAGGAAAGGCGAGAAACGAAAAGATAAAAAAGAAAAATGCAAAAAGAAAGTAAATAAGTTAGAGAGTTGAAGGGATTCAAAGAAAAGTAATGATGCAAATTATGGATAAATATAAGAGGGAGAAAATGAATTCCATGATCAAGAAAGAGTTATGTTAAGTCTCTCTAGTTCCCCAAAGGAAAAGAAAATGCCTCAAAGAGTTGGCAAAGCATGAGCATAAAAGAAAATGGAGTGCTTAAGGAAAGATGAACTCGTTGTATCATAGCATATCCAACCATGTCCAAAAGCCTTCATTGCATTCCTAAAAATCCCTACATGAATTCAAGCCGAGTGAGCTTACATTAGTAGCGATCTACATGAGGGGCAAGCCTATGGTACTTAGAGCCGTACTTGCGACATTCTTTTGAGAGAGATGAGTGAACCTTTTGCAAATGTTCTGATTGAGTGGTAAATTCTTAAACGAGATAGGAAAACAAGGAGTAGAGGAGGAGGAGCTTAGGATCCACAATGACCTACATGAAAGAGAGATCTTCTTTGATGAATAAAGTCAACCGTTGATGCTCAAGTGTCACATTAGAACTATTTGTACTTAAAAGTTTAACTTGTTGCCTTGTTGATAATTTATAAGTGGTGTGGATAATTGTTGGTCACACCTGATATGTGAATGAATCACCCTTGATTAGATGGAATGGATGCTAACTTGTGGAGGTGGGAACTACTTTATTTTCTTGAGGACAAGCAAAAACTTAAGTTTGGGGGAGTTGATAAGTGGGGATTTTGACTACTTATTAGTGCCTTTTAGCTTTCGTCTTTGTCCAAAAAGCGTTTAATTGTGTACTTGAAAGCTAATGAAATGTGCTTAATTTAAAGAATATTAGAAGATGAACTCATGAGATTAAATCCAACTCAAGAACGAGCAATCTGAACTCAAGGAAAAAAAACACAAAATCTCAGAAGTGCGGACCGCATAATATCATTTGTTGTCGCAGGTTATGAAGGAAAATCCATCAGAGTTTTGTGCAAAGTGTGTTCCGCACATGAATTGTGCGGCCGCAAAATCTAGGACATGAGCAAAGTTCAGAGAAGATGCATTCCAAGTCTCAGCTAAAATTGGGCGGACCGCAGAAAAGCAAGATGTGGCCGCAGCTATAAATTTGCGGATCGCAGAAAAAGTGCAGAGCGGCCGCTGTTCTGAATTAGGCGGCCGTAGATTTCTAATCATGTCAAGTTGAAGAAAATCACGGACCACACATGGAGTTGTGCGGCCGTATAACCTCCGAAAGGGCATTTTTGTCTTAAAATTCCAGCACTATATAAATAGGCTAATTTCACGTTTTTAGGAAAACATTGGACATAAGCTACTAGAGTAGTTGTTTCCTTTTACTCGTTTTAGTAGTTTTTCATATTTTGAGCTATCTGAACATATATTTTATCATTTTAGCTAGCAATATGAGTTTAATTACCATTTCTTCCTCTATTTCTTTAATTTCAAGCATGAGTATCTAGATCACTAGGGTTGCGACCATACCGAGTGTGTAAACTTAATGCGTGTTAAAGTTAATGCTTGTTTATGGTTGCGTGTTTATTATTTAGCCTTGTTATTGCTTTTATTTGTGTAATTAATGGTGCAAACATTAATTTATTCCTATTTGACTTGGTCTGTACTTGAAAAGAGAGGCTTAGTCTAGGAAAACTTGGCTAACAAGAAATTGGGTCAATTGAGAGATTGATAAGCCCAATTAAAGGGTTAAACCTAAAGATAGTAACAACCAGACTTGAGCTTTTATCAACTGTTTTGTTCAATACCTATTTGGACTTGAGAAAGCTCCTGGGCATAATCACTCTCTAACCGAGAGGTATTGAGTGGGTGATTGAATTGTTGATAGCTATAATACACCCCGACCAATAAAACAAGCTTTAAAGTTTTTATCCCATTAGGAAAACACCTAGGTGAAGGTCATAACCCTGTGCCTTTTATAGCTCCTTGCGGAATTCCACCCCAGCTCTAGAGGGGTATTATTACTGCATCGATCATTTTTGTAACGTTGAATTGAGGTGTAAAATTTGACGAGATCAAGAACTACTCCATACATATGGAGTAATTCATCACAAATATAAATAAAAGCATAAAACGATGAAAATTCTTGTCTTGAGTAAGTATTGAATGATGAATTCCTTGTGCTTTCGCTTCTCCCCCCATATCTCCAGCCTCCTTGGGTCTTAGATGTGTCAAAAGACCAAGAATACCGTGTTTCCATGTATTTATACCAAGTAGGGTCGGGCCCAGAAGAAAATACCTTCTACTGTGTAAAAAGCTAATTCTGACAGGCAGCTGAAATTTTACACAGGCGCGACGCGCCACCCCACGCGTCGCAGTTGCACTGTTTTTTCTAAGTCATGTTTCTTGCTTCAATTTTGATTTCCAGACTTGGTCCTCGACCCCGGACGCTATCCCGTCTTAATTCCTTAGGCTTTTACTCAGAATTCAAAGCTCCAAATCACTCGAATTAGCTCCATAACATTTACATAGCTCAGAATCCTTCTACAAGGCATAAAATACACAATTAGTGCAAATACTAGCGATTAAAGCTCAAACTCAATTAAAGTGCTGTAAATTTGAGTGTAATAATCGAATAAACACGAGATTATAGTCTACCATCAGTCTTGACAAAGACAAGAAAGAAGGATCAACAAGCCCTCACGCTCATCCACCAATGTTTTGATGAGGCCATGTTTGAGAAGGTGACAGATTCTACCACCTCGAAGGAAGTTTGGGAGATTTTACAAAATTACCTCAAGGAGTTGACTAGGTGAGGAAGGTAATACTTCAAACTCTAAGGGTTGACTTTGAAGTTTTAAAAATGAAAGAATCCAAATGCATTTCGGATTATTGTTCAAAAGTGAAGGTTGTTGTAAATCAACTAAGATGATACGGGGATGACATAGAAGATGTTCGTCTGGTAGAAAAGAACATTCACACTTTAACACCTAATTTTATTTTGTGGTGTGTGCTATTGAGGAGTTTAAAAATTTATATTCTATGACAATGGATCAATTGGAGAGTTCTTTACAGGCCCATGAAGAAAAGATCAGAAGGATACAAGAAGTGCCATTGGAGCAACTTCTTAAAACTCAGGCATCCTTTAACAAGTATGGAGGTGAAAAGAGATATCGATAAAACGAACAAGGAAGAGACCGTGGAGTTCATGCAAGAGGAAAAAGTAATAGTAACAACTTAAACAATGAAGTTAAAATCCACCAAACATTCAGAGGTCATGGTTGTGGACATAGAGGAGGAAGAAGACGTTGCTACTACCAAGAAAATAATGGAAAAAGGTATGACAAATCAAAGATTGAGTGTTATAATTGTCATAAATTAGACCATTACTCTTGGGATTGTCGTAGCAATGTTGAAGAAAAAGCTAACCTTTTTGACAATAAGAAAGAAGAATATGAGTCAACGTTGTTGATGTCACTCAAGGAAACAGACAAGGATGATTGTAGCTCGTGGTATTTGGACAATGGAGCAAGCAATCATATGTGTGGGTGGAAAGAGAAGTTTGTGCAGATCAATAAAACGGTGAGAGGTAATTTGTCCTTTGGAGATACCTCAAAGATTCAAATCGAAGGTATAAGTACGATTCTGATCTCCTGTAAAAATGGCGACCACAAGTTAATTCAAAATGTTTATTATGTCCCAAAATTAAAATGTAATATTTTGAGTTTGGGCTAACTTATTGAGAAGAAATATGACATACACGTGAAAAATATGTATTTTTGGCTTAGAGGTTCAAGTGGAATTCTAATTGCTAAGTGCATATGGAAAAGAATATATTATTTTCTCTGAATATTAAGACAATTGATGCAAAGTGTTTAAAGGCTAATGTGCAAGATGTGGTGTTGGCACATGTGATTTGGGCACTTGAATTTTGAAGCGCTCAAAACAATGGGATAAAATAACGTGGTGCATGGAATACCATCAATCAACCATCCCAATTAATTGTGTCAAACTTGTCTTCTTGGAAAAGATGCAAGGAGGAGTTTCCAAAGGAGGCCATGTCAAGATCAACCAAGTCGCTCCAGCTTGTTCACACTGATGTGTGTGGACCAATCAATCCACCTTCCTTTGGTAAAAGTAAATACTTTCTGCTTTTCATTGATGACTTTAGTAGACAGACTTGGGTTTACTTCTTAAACCAAAAATATGAAGCTTTTGTGTAAGGACTCGTAAAATCCCAGTTATATTCCTATGTTGTTATAGCTATAGAAAATTCTCGAAATGTGAATTTTGTCTTGAATCCGTTACCTTTTTGGGTCATGTTGTCTCCAGGGAAGGGATTAAGGTCGATCCCCATAAGATCGCAGCAGTAAAGGATTGGCCTAGACCTTCAATCCCGGCAGAAATTCACAGTTTCATGGGTGTGGCCGGATATTATAGGATGTTTGTGGAAGGGTTCTCTACTCTCGCCTCCCCATTTGACTAAACTAACGCAGAAAGCGGTCAAGTTTCAGTGGTCCGATGCTTGTGAAAAGAGTTTTCAAGAATTGAAATCAAGATTGACTTCGGCGTCGGTGTTGACCCTGCCATAGGGTACACAGGGGTTTTTGGTGTATTGCGATGCTTCGAGGGTTGGTCTTGGGTGCGTGTTAATGCAATATGGTAAGGTTATAGCATATGCTTCAAGGCAGCTTAAGAATCACGAAAAGAAATATCTGACCCATGACTTGGAGCTTGCGGGAGTTGTTGTTGCACTAAAGATTTGGCGACATTATCTGTATGGGGTCTACGTGGATGTATTCACAGACAAAAAGAGTCTTCAATATATTTTGAAACAAAATGAATTAAACTTGAGGCAAAGAAGATGGCTTGAGTTGCTCAAAGATTATGACATGGATATCTTATATCATCCAGGTAAATCTATGGGCAGCTTGTCTTACTTGGAGGCATGTCGAAGGCCCTTGGCCCGAGAAATTCACCAGCTGGCCAGTCTAGGAATTTTTCTTGCGGACTCTGGCAAAGGGGGTGTCATAGTTCATAACAGGGCAGAATCATCGCTTGTGGCGGAAGTCAATCAAAAGCAATACAATGATCCAATGTTGATACAGCTAAAGGAAGCGATTCATAAACATAGGACCACATCATTTTCTCTCAGCAGAGATGACGGTATCTTACAGTGCCAAGGGCGGTTGTGTGTCCCGGATGTGGATGACCTTCGGGAGAGGATCATGGCAGAGCCACATAATTGTAGATATTTCGTACACCCCAGTTCTACAAAAATTTATCAAGACCTCAAGAATGTTTATTGGTGGAATGGCATGAAGAGAGGCGTGGCAGACTTTGTGGCACGGTGTCCGAATTATCAGCAAGTGAAGGTCGAACATCAAAGGCCCGGTGGGTTGGTGCAGCTTATAGAGATTCCGATGTGGAAATGGGAAATGATCAATATGGACTGTGTGGTGGTACTACCCCATACTCCGTGCAAGTTTGACTCAATTTGGGTGATCGTGGATCGGCTCACGAAATAAGCACACTTCCTGCCGGTTAAATCCACCGACACTGCGGAATAGTATGCCCAGTTATATATTTAGGAAATATTCAGGCTCCATGGCACCCTAGTTTCAATCATCTCTAATGGAGGGGCCGAGTTCACAGCAAATTTCTGGAAGAATGTTCAGCAAGTTTTGGGTACGCAGGTAAATCTCAGCACGACTATTCATCCGCAGACTGACGGGCAGGCAGAGCGGACTATTAAGACACATGAGGACATGTTGCGTGCTTGTGTGCTTGACTTCAAGGGTAGCTGGGATGATCATTTGCTGCTTATATAATTTGCTTATAACAACAGCTTCCATGCTAGTATTCAGATGGCGTTGTTTGAGGCCTTGTATGGCAGGAGATGTAGGTCGCCGATCGGGTGGTTTGAGGTGGGAGAATCCAAACTATTAAGGCCCAACCTTGTGCATCAAGCTATGGATAAGGTTTAAATCATAAATGAGCGGTTGAAAACTGCTCAGAGTCATCAGAAATCCTATTCGGATGTTCGTCGCAGAGATTTGGAGTTCCAGGAAGATGATTGGGTGTTCTTGAAGGTGTCTCCCCTGAAGGGGGTCATGAGGTTTGGAAGAAAGGGGAAGTAGAGTCCAAGTTATGTCGGGCCATATTGAATCATTCAAAGGATAGGACAGGTAGCGTACAAGCTTGAGTTGCCCCTTGAGATGTCACTAGTGCACCCGGTGTTTCATGTGACCATGTTAAAGAAGGTGGTTGGAGACTCGGCTGCCATCGTGCCATTGGAGACCGTCGAGGTTAACGAGGAATTGTCATATGAAGAACTTCCAGTTGCTATTCTTGATAGATAGTTCCGGAAGTTGAGAAACAAAGAAATCGCATCGGTGAAAGTATTATGACAAAACCTACAAGTCGAAGAAGCTACCTGGGAAGCTGAGAAAGAAATGAAAAATAAGTACCCTCATTTGTTCAAACAGTCAGGTAATAGTCTGTGAAGTTTTTTAATCTAAATATTTGCATTACTTGTTCGACTTTTGTAAAGACACCCATTCCCCAGCCATCCATCCTTTTATGACGCCTCGGTTTGTGTCGCTCTATGCCCATTGTGTTGTCTGATCATATGGAAGTTGTTCAAATGTGTTTCTGAGGCTCTCTGGCAGGTGGATAGGCCTAATTACAAAGGAAACTCTGGCAAAATTTTCAGAAAATTTAAGAGTTAGGTATATTTGAGGTTGTTGGCATAAGGTATGATTGAACCTAAGTGAACCCTCATCCTAATTCGAGGGAGAATGATTTTAAGTGGGGGAGGATGTAAGGACTCGTAAAATCCATAGCCAAAATGATGCCCGATTAGATTCCTATGTTGTAATAGCTAGACAAAATGCTTTGCGGCTCGCCGCGGTTCAAACTTTTTGGATTCAAAGTACCCTACGAACTTAGAGGAAAAAGATTCGCAAAAGGGTGTAAATATGCGGTCCACTATGCGGTCGCAGAACCACTATGCGGACCGCATAATGGCCGCGGAGTGAGTTAGATTGCTGGCTAATTTGAGGGTGATTATGCGGCCCAAAATGCGATCGCATACCTGATATACGGGCAGAATAATACATCGCATATCTGCCTTGGAGTTTTGCGAGGGGAATTCTGCGGCGCATTATGTGACCGCAGAACAGGTATGCGGGCCGCATAATGGCCGCATACCCGGGTAGTTTGTTCACTTTTTCTCCCAGTTGAGGCCATTTCTGCGGCAGGTTTGCGGGCTGCATTTGTAACGACCCGGTCAGTCGTTACGTAGAACCTGCATTATAATTATTGTATTTGACTTGTCATACGTTGGTTACTCCATTATGGATGTTTTGGAGTTGATAGGCTTTAAATCGGAGTGGTTAAATGAGAATTCAGTCACTTAGTCCTTAAGAATAGCCTTAAAATGAGAAAAAGTCAACTAAGAGTTTACTTATTGGTAAACGACTCCAGAATACGAATTTTAAAACTCGAATAGCTTCGTTAGGTGATTTGGGACTTAGGAGTGTGTCCGGAATAATTTTGTGATGCCTGGTGTACTATTAGGCTTGAATTGGCGAAAGTTAGTTTTTGGAGATTTTCGGTCAGCAGTCGAAAATAGGCTAGTGGGGTCGGAATGGAATTCCGATAGTTGGAGCAGGTTCGTAATGTCATTTTGGACTTGTCCGCAAAATTTCATGTCAACCGGAGTTGATTTGGATAGTTTCGGCATCATTGGGGAATTTTAGAAACATCAAAGTTCTTAGGACTGAATCTGAGGTAAAAATTGGTGTTTTGATGTTAGTTTTGGTGTTTTGAGAGTGCAACTAAGTTTGAATGATCATATGAGATGTGTTGGTAAATTTAGTTGAGGTCTCTAGGGCCTCGGGACGACTTTGGATGATTAACGGAATTTAACTTGGCCATTTCAAGAATGTTTCGACGTCGTTCTTCAAAATAAGTGGTACCACACTAAGCAAATGAACTTCAAATATTCAGTTGTGATTGAAGCATTAGATCCGTATCGAAATTTCGGAGCCATAGCAAAAATAATTGACTAATTTGGACATCGTATGAGAGAGTTATGCACATTTTCGTGAAGAAGAAAAACAATTTCCATCGCCAGCGCCCAGGGTAGTGCTGGGCGCCAGGATTTTTTTTTTTCCTACTGTAATCAGCGCCACAGGCAGCGCCCGGCGCCACCTGTGGCGCCCAAAACGTAAAACTCTATAAAACGAGGGTTTTTGGCCATTTTTAACAAAAATAGAGTTGGGGGAGCTCGGTATGGGCGATTTTCTGAGGGGTTTTCACGAATTTGAACGAGGTAAGTGTTCTTTATCTTGAATCCTTTATAGATCATGATTTCCCACTCAATTATATCGCGAATCCATGAAGTTATTAAAGGACAATCGGATTTTTTTTTATCAAATTCTCCAAAAATATAAATTTAAGATTTGAAAACCAATCCGATGTCAGAATTCGATAATTTTTGTATGGTTGAACTCGTATCGGAACGGGTGTT
>ML266002.1:29066-44383 GCA_005239495.1 Nicotiana undulata | reverse complement strand
GCTCCCATAAGGTACTTTCTACACTCGTCGTGGCGTACGGCCCGATCCCATATTCATTTCAATATTCTTTTCAATTTCACTGTGGCGTACGGCCCTCTCCCATATATTTCACAGTTCTTTTCAATCCCGCCATGGCGTACGCCCCGCTCCCATATATTTTACAATTCTTTTCAATTCCGCCGTGGCGTACGGCCCGCTCCCATATATTTCACAATTCTTTCAAATAAGCCTCAAAAGAATAACATGATGCAAAACATAATTTCATAGTACATATGGCGTTACAATAAATCATATGAAGCATTACAAGGAAAACATATCAAGCATTACAAAAAAAGGCATATAAGGCATTACGAGAAAAGCATACAAGGCATGATGTGGGCCTAACTACCCGGACATAACAATAATAGCTGCTACGTATGGACTCTCGTCAATTGGCGCGTACGTAGCCCCCAAACAATTTACACATAGCATATACATCACCTATGGGGACAATTCCCTCTTAGAAGGTTAGAAAGGAGACCCACCTCGTGTCGAATCCACCCCTCGGACCACAATTGCGCCCCAAACTCCGAATTTTATACCCGAGGACTCGCAACTAGTCAAAAGGTATACAATAACATAAATGCATGTTCAATACGATAACTTGTCTTAGTTATTCAATAAAATCGCTATTCTTGAAGAATCCCCAATTTCCAACCCCAGCCTCTCATGGTCAAATTCCGAAAATTCTCGAAGGGATCACTCACCTATAGCCTAAGGATCATTAAGGTGTGATTTCTACTTGATTTCATGGCCTAAAATGGAAAATTACAAAATCCTCAAGAACCCTGTAATTAGTCCAGAACTCACACTTCAAAAAATTGGCATACATCTGACTGTCCTTCAGAGTCTGGAGGACGACTCGAAGGTGTTGCTCGTGCTCCTCCCGACTACGGGAGTAAAACAAAATATCGTCAATGAAGACAATCACGAAAAACTCCAAATAAAGCCTGAACACTCGGTTTATCAACTCCATAAAGGCAGTTGGGGCATTTGTCAACCCAAACGACATTACATAGAACTCATAATGACCATACCGAGTGCGAATGGATGTCTTAGGGACATCAAACGCCCTAATCCTCAAATGATGGTAGTCAGATCTCAAGTCAATCTTTGAAAACACCGTGGCACCGTGAAGCTGGTCAAACAAATCATCAAACCTCGGCAAAGGATACTTATTCTTAATAGTAACCTTGTTCAATTGCCGGTAATCAATACACATTCTCATTGTGTCATCTTTCTTCTTAACAAACAACACTGGAGCACCCCAAGGAGAAACACTAGGCCTAATAAAGCCTTTGGCTACCAAATCCTTCAACTCTTTTAACTCTGGCGGGGCCATACGATATGGCGTGGTAGAAATGGGCTGAGTGCCTGGAGACAAATCAATGCAAAAGTCAATATCCCTGTCGGGTGGCATACCCGGCAGGTCAGCATGGAATACCTCTGGAAACTCACGAACAATGGACACAGACTCCATAGGAAGAACCTCAGCACTAGAATCACGAACATAAGCCAAATAGGCCAAACAACCCTTCTCGACCATGCGTCGAGCCTTCATATATGAGATAACTCTACCGGAAAAATGACCAAGAGTCCCCCTCCACTCCAATCGAGGTACCCCCGGTAAGGCCAAGGTCACAGTCTTGGCGTGACAGTCCAGAATAGCATGATAAAGAGATAACCAATCCATCCCCAAAATGACATCGAAATCAACCATATCAAGAATTAAAAGATCAACACGGGTCTCAATGCCACCAATAACCACTATACATGACTAGTAGACTCGATCTACCACAATAGAATCACCCACCGGTGTAGACACATATACATGAGTACTCAGGGAATCACGGGGCATAATCAGATAAGGAGCAAAATATGAGGACACGTAGGAAAATATGGACCACGGATCAAACAACACCGAAGCATCTCTGCTAAAAAACTGAAACCATACCTGTAATGACTGCATCAGAGGCCTCCGCCTCAGGTCTGGCAGGAATAACATAGCATCGGGGCTGAGCCCCACCAATCTGAACACCCCTGGATCGACCTATTGCGGGCTGACCTCTACCTCTCATAGCCTGCCCTACACCTCTAACTGTCTGGCCTCCACCTCTGGCACCTCGACCTCCACCCCTAGCTGACTGAGGGGGTGGGGGTGGGAGTGCACCTGGTGCGGGAATCATAGCACGGGAACCCTGATGCTAAGAACCACTAGAAGCTCGGGGGCAAAACCAAGAAATGTTCTTTGGAACACCACAAGTGTAACAAGATCTCTGCTGCTGAGACTGTTGGCCCTGAAACTGTCTCTGTCGACCAGAATAACCATTCTAGAAGCTTTGAAGCGGCGGTGCACTGATAGGAGCCGGTGGTGCACTACGGGATACCTAGAGTGCTGATTGGAAAGGTCTGGTAGGATGACCTTTGCCAAAAGAATCTCTACCTCCAGATGAGGCACCACTAAATCGGCCAAAATGACGTGTCCTCTTGTCATACCCCTGACCATTGCCCTGTGATAAGACCATCTCAATTCGCCTTACCACATTGGCCGCCTCCTGAAATGAAATATCAGTACCTGTCTCTCTGGCCACATGTAGCCTAATCAGCTGAGCTAAACCCTCAATAAACCTCATCACTCTCTCTCGATAGGTGAGGAGTATCATGATAGCATATCGGGCCAAAGTGATAAATCGGGTCTCATACTGGGTGACTGTCACAGAGCCCTGCTGGAGACGCTCGAACTGCCTCCGAAGATCCTCTCTCTAGGTAACTGGTAGAAACTTTTACAAGAATAACTCGAAGAACTGAGCCCAAGACAAGGGCGGAGATCCAGCTGGCCTGGTCAAGCAATAGTCCCTCCACCAAGTCTTAGCGGTACCAGAAAGACGGAATGTAGCAAAGTCGACCCTGTTGGTCTCCACGATCCCCATGTTCCGAAGAACCTCATAGCAACTGTCTAAGTAATCTTGGGGATCCTCTGATGGTGCACCACTGAAAGTAGTAGGAAATAACTTGGCGAACCGATCCAATCTCCATAAAGCATCAGCAGACATAACTTCTCCTTCAACTGCCTGTGCCACAATACCCGGTTGAGCTACTCCAACTGTCTGAGGTGTTGGAGTCTGGAACTCAGAAGCTAAGTGCTCTGGTGTGCGGGTGGCAGGAGTCTGGGGCCCTCCCCCGGTCTGAGAGACGGCTGGTGCTGTAGGAAGTAGACCGACATGAGCCACGCTCTCCATAAGGCCCACTAAGTGGACCAAAGCGTCCTGAAATACCGGGGTGGCAATGAACCCCTCTGGGACCTGAGTTGGTCCAACCGGAACCGTATGAGCAGGAACCTCACCGAAAAAGTCTACATGTGGGTCCTCTACTGGGGCTGCTGCTCTAGGCTGAGCCCTGCCCCTACCTCGGCCTCTAACACGACCTCGTCCTCGTCCTCGGGCCCTCGTAGGAGCTGCAACTAGAGGATCGGGATGTTGATCGGTAGATGAGGAAACACGCGTTCTCGCCATCTGCGAGAGAATAGAATAGAACTCAATTAGCATTTAGAATTCAAATCGGACGTCAAAGATGAATATATGTGAAGTTATTCCTAACTTTTCAGCCTCTAGGGGATAAGTACAGACGTCTCCGTACCGATCCCTCAAACTCTACCAAGTTTGTCTGTGAATTGTGAGACCTGGGCAACCTAGTGCTCTGATACCAATTTGTCACGACCCGAAATTCCCACTGTCGGGACCGTGAGGGCGTCTAACGTTGAACCCGCTAGACAAACCAACGTATTTAATCATATTTATTGAAACCTTTATTATCAAATAAGAACAAGTGGAATACGACTTTTTCAATAAATAAAAGCTCGAACTGAGATCAAAATACAGAAAATACATAATTAAATCCACAAGCTTAACAAAATACTCAATTTGGCCAACTAGGATCTTTGGAGTCACAGCTCACAGACGGTCTAAGAATAGTACACAAAATAGTCTGAAAAAAATAATACATATGTTTCTGAAGTACTAATATCAGAAATAAAAATGGAGTAGGGAAGGGGATGCCAAGGCCTGCGGACGCCTGCAGGTCTACTTCAGTGTCTCTGGTGGACTGAAGGAAGCCTCCTCGATTAGTGTCCACAAGGTCTTGTACCGGGATCTGCTCAACATAAAGATGTGCAGGTGTAGTATCAGTACAACCGACCCCATGTACTGAGTAAGTGCCGAGCCTAACCTCGGTGAAGTAGTGACGAGGCTAGGACATGACAAGTAATATCACATGTGCAGTTTATTAACATATAAAAGAAAATAACGACAAGAAGTAAACAGTTAAGTACAAAAACGGGGAAAAACATGCTAGGGAAAATGGGTAGCAATTACTAAAATAATGGAACAAGGCGACAGTTTAGATATCAAAATAATAACAGGAATTAACAACATCGAACAAACAAGTAAATAGAAACGGCACGGCATGTCCCATCGTGCTAAGTATCATAAATATGGCACAGAATGTCCCCTCGTGTTAACACATCATAATCACGACACGGAATGTCCCCTCGTGCATAAATAACATAAACATGGCACGAAATGTCCCATCGTGCATAAACAACATAAACAACAGTTTGCAAGAAAGTCAACAATAAGAAACCATAAATGCAAAGGAACAATCAACAGGAATATTACCGTCTCGTCAAGGGACACAACTATAACCTATCCTACACAAATGTATAGTTTAACAAAATATTCCTCAACCGAACAAGTGCTCAACAACATTCACAACTAAGAATTTCCATCAAATGAATAACTGCCAAATTGATATTAAATCCAAAACATAATAAACTTCGATGAAAATCACATAATTACTCATATTCAACTCACGGGCATGCTTGACCACAACATATAGGTACTCGTCACCTCACATATACATTAGACATGGAATAAACATGTAGCAAATAAGATTCAACACCTATTTCCTCAAGTAAGGTTAGGCCAAACACTTACCTCGACTTTCACAGAAACAATCACGCCTCAATCACCGCTTTTACTTTTGAACCCGACTCCAAATCAATCGTATCTAGACATAATTGACTCAATAACATCAATAAATGCTAAATAATTCAATTCCAATGCGTAATTATAGACTTTCTAACATTCTTCCCAAAAATCCAAAATTCGACCCCGGGCCCGCTTGGTCAAAACATGAGGTCCGGACCAAAACCCTATCACACATTCCCCCATGAGCCCGAATATGTAATTTGTTTTGAAATCCGACCCCAAAATGAGGTCTAATTCCCAATTAATCAAAAAGCCCTAACTCTACCCAAATCCCTAATTTTCTACCATTAAACCCTAGGATTTCTTGATGATAATTGATGAAAAATATTAGAAAGTTGAAGGAAATTAGTTAGTGAACACTTACCTACGATTTGAGAAGAAAATCTCTTGAGAAAATTTCCCTAGGTCCTCTATTTTTATGGAGAAGTTGAAGAAGAAACTGTTTAACCAAAAAATAAGATATTTTGACTAAAGCTTAATTTAGGATAAACTCGGGTTACTGATAATCAAATTAGTAAAATAAATAATAAAGTAGCAATAATTCCGAGAGAAATATAAAGAATAAAATATCTTAGTATCCCAGAAAATCAGATGCCCCCTTTTGTTACATTTTTTATCCCTTTTATAGGGATGTTCTCCTAGTACAACGTTTGTATTTCTGTCATGATAGCCTATTTAATGCTTAATTATTACATTTATGAGGCGTTACAATGATGAATAGTAACTGTTATTTTAGGAGTTACATAACGTACAAGACATCGATTGCTGATCTTCGAATCGGCCCATTATTGCGTCCGGATTCGTTGTGACTGTGTCTCTTTTTCTTTGATGATCTTTCCGTGGCTAACTCCTTGTATTTACCGTACCTTTTTATCCTGTGTACACGTGTGATGTTTTATTTAGTCCACCTGGTTGGCTGAGTCAACCAAAATTTGTGCACGTATGAGGCTATATTTTTTACCAATACAGACAGTCCCCCCACTTGCCATGTATTGAGGGTATAATACTTGGTAAGTGGATATTCATTTATGGCGGAAATATTTTGCCGCCGCTTTACCTCGAAACCTTGTATTCTTTTATGGGCGCATGCGTCGTACATCACTTCCATTTAATGCTTCTTCCACGTGTTCGTTTCTGATTGGTTCTAAAATGACCCGACGCCTTTTAGGGATTTTTGCGGCTGCATCACTCCCGAAGTGACACCTTTAATTATGACTTTCCATCATTACCTTTCCGAGTTTCGACGGTCGCCGTTAAGTATAAATAGTCGTCTTCTTTTCTTCCTTAGCACGAAAAACTTCCATAACTTAGTCTTTTCTTTGTGAAAGAATTTCTTTCTTGATTTTATAAATATGTCTTCCTCAGGTCAACCTGAAAAGGTTATTGATGTTGACGATTTGTCTTCTTCTTCTGCTCCGACTAGGAGTCGAAGAGGTGGCCGGTTAAGGAGCCTAGGACGTACCTCTATTAGAGGTTCTTCTTCTCCTTCCTCTGCTAGGTCGTTGTTTTCTCCGAGAGGTAGATCTTCTCATTTTGTTTCTAGGAACAAGGATGATTTTCATGAACCCAGAGTTGATGAAATCATCCCTTCGGAGATAGTCTTTCCAGAAGTTAATTCTCCTGTTGCCGAACAGGCTCATTCTTTAGATAGTATTGTGAAATATGCTACCATCATTATTGTAGGTCACGTTCCCGTTGTTCGTAGGGAGTGTTATTGGGAGTCTAATGTTCCCATTCTTGTACCAAGCAGTACTCAAAGGATTACGTCTTTCAAGACAGATTTTTCTTACGTCTATACTTACCCTTTCACATTAGGATTTCAGCCTTCTATTGACCCTGTGATCATAGAATTTTGTCGATTTTTAATATTTGCTTAGGAAAAGTTGGTCCTTTAGTATGGTGTGTTGTTGACTGTCTAAGAGTTCTAGCTTCGAGGGTTTCTGTCCCTTTTACATTTCATCATCTGATGCATTTATATTCTCCTGCTTTATTCCGTCAAGGGGTTTTTACTCTGGTCGCCCGGAGTAAGAGGGTTTTAGTAACCCCCGGCGATGACAAAGACAGAGGTTGGTACCTTAGATACGTGGATGTTCCTACTGCTGTTTTAGTGGGTGAAAGTAATCTTCCCTTCCCTGAAAAGTGGAATCGTGCACGTGAGTACTTTGATTCGCACCTGTTTTATTTACATAAAATTTATTTTGTGTTTCTAACACCGTATCTGTTTTCTTCTTATTTATAGAAACTATGAATGTTGTCGAGAATGTCTCCGACATTCGCAGTTGGGTAGAAAGAATGTTTACTGCTGCTCCTGCAGAGGAAAGATCTTGGAAGTACTTTTCGGCAAAGTATAAGTGGATTGTCAAGACCCATGGTAAGCAGAGTTTTTCTCACTCCTTTCCTTGCTTGAGTTTTTTATTAACTCTTTTCCTTTTTCTGATAGGGTTTTCTACCCGTGGGGCATCTTCATCACTTCCGAGGATGTCCTTGTCTCATGCCCAGAGTATTCTGACCAGTGCTTCAAAAAGGAAAGCCCAAGATTCCCGCTCTGGAGGGGAAGATGAGGGTGAAGAAGAGGGTGCTTCAGTGCACCGGTTGAGAAGAAGGCGGGTAATTTCAGACGACGAGTCTACTCCTGCGCCTCTTTCTTCCGTGTTGGCCATCAGGCCTTCTTCTTCTCGTGATCAATCTCAGTCTCCATCTCGAGATCCCACTGAGCGTCTATTTCACGAAGGGTTTGAAATGGACCCTGATGATGTTCCTTTGGCTACCATCTACCCGCACTTTGTTGCTATTTCTGCTCCCCAATTTACTGTTGTTGTTTCTTCTTCAGTTCCTATTATTTCTTCAATTTCTCTTTGTTCCGTCTCTATTGAAGCATCCGCGACTCTTTTGGCTCTCGGTCCCTCTGTCTCTTCTGTTGTCCCTTCAGTCCCTGCTTCCATGCCTTCTATTATAGAAGAAGGGTCTTCCAGCAGGGAGATGAGAAGGGTCATGATTGAGGTTCCAGCTGGTGGTAGTCTCTTTAAGAAGATTAGTGCCGGTGAGCCGGAAATGTGGCTCAAGCCCTTAATTGGCCCTGAAGAAAGAGCCAAACTTGACAGTCATGCATCTCTTACTTGGGCTAATGAGCTGGTGCACAATTCCTTAAAGGTATATACTTTTAAAAAATATATTTTGTACATATATTGTTTTAATTAACAGTTTAACACTTTTAATTGTTTTACTGTTTTTGCAGACGCACCTTATTGGTCTGGAGCTTATGAATAGAATCTTCAACTATGAAAAAGAGTTGCAAGTGTTGCGTGGGCTTGATGATAATAAAGCACAATATGAAAGCCTTCAAATAGAGATGGAAGCTCTGAAAGAAGAGAGAGATACCTTAAAGGAACAACTGAAGACTGTCAAAGGAGAGCTAGCAGTGGAGAAGGCTTCTTTTAGTCAAGTCAATAAAGACAAAGATGCTCTTGAATCTTCTTTTGCTGAGCAGCTGTCAAAAGCCACGGAAGAGATCCGGTACTTGAAGGACCTGTTGGGGCGAAAAGAAGAGTATTCTGGAGAACTCGTACGTAATCTTTCCCAAGCCCAAGAAAATCTCCGTGGAGCCTTGATGAAGGTCCAAAATCTGGAGGAGTCAGTCGCACCTTTGAAGGTTTCCCTTGAAGCTGTTGAGGCTAAAAATGACAACTTGAAGACTGAACTTCAGGTATGGTCGAGAGACTATAATGAACTTGAAGAGTCAACAACTGTTGAAGTGAGTTGGGCATATATGAATGCTCGCCACGACACACTGATGGAGATGAGTCAAGTAGGCTTCGATCTTGATGCTGAGATTGCAAAGTCTAAAGAAGCCACAGATAAGACTCAGCAAGGTCTTGATCTTTATCTAGCTGATGAAGCAGTGGACAATCCTTCAGAAGAAGAAATCAGTTCTCCTCCTTCTCCTCAAGAATGAAGACTTTTTAGTCATCCCCCCCCCTTTTTTTATTGGATTGGTGTAATTACTCCCAGCTCCATCGGGAGTAAGTTTGAAATTTCTAAAGTCCCCAACTGACAACTTAGGGGCATCTAAAAATGTACATTTTTATGCGGCTAAGTACTTAGTTTGGTTCTTAGCCGCTTTTATATTGATATAATGCTTTCTTTTGAGACTTTTGTGAATTTTGAGCCTTTACTCTTTACTCAAGTCTATCGCTTTAGCTGAGGTTTTTGTTCGTACCTCTTAGCTTTCTTTGCATAAAGATGCGCGTTTTACTTTGAACCCTTTTTATGATGGGTGTAGTATAAGCTTTAGCCTTTGTTTATGAAAGGTTTTGTTTGCGAATTAGGGCCCTTTTAATTAATGTTTTAATGAAGAATACGTCTCAACTTCATTGAAAATGCAATAGAGTAATAGGAATTCCCCACATGTTTTAAGAATATTTCTGTGAGAGGTTTTTGCTTTGAACTTTCACAATATTTTACATGTGTTACGTTTGTCATCTAGAACTCATGTTGCAACTGTTTTGTTTAACAGATTTAATAATCACTTGTATTTCATAACTGTTTTTAGTAGATAACAGTTTTTTTCCGAGTTAATACAAGGAAGTAATTGTTTTTCATTAGTAACAGTTTTCTTAAGTATTGGGTTTTTTCCCATGACTGTTTTATTTGCAACAGTTGTAAGTACGAGAGAAATGTATTGTAATCCGTAACTGTTTTTAGATGTAACAGTTTTGAGAATATATACAAGGGTTTTGATCTTTCATCCGTAACTGTTTTTATTTGAATAACAGTTTTCTATTTGACTACAAAGATTTCGTAACTGTTTTAATCACAACAGTTTTGGCTAAGTACAATGATGATGATCTTCTATCCCTAACTGTTTTAGATGTAACAGTTTTTTGTATAAGAGATGTACATTTCTTCTTTCGTAGTTAATATTTTGCCTTCTAACCTGAACATGGTTCGAGGGTTTTTTAGAGTAAGCTTTCGCAATTCTCGTGCCGGAGTCTTTAGTTCTTTTGCTCGTGTCACTTGACTTGTTGGATGAATGGTTTTTTTTAGGCTCGAGCATTCTGACTTTTGCTTCTTTTTAGCCTTCCATATTATATAGTCCCCCAAGTGTTTGAGCGTTGAAGAATGAGATCTCGAGCACTTGATTTTTCCTTCCTCGTGGTCCTTTCCCTGAAAAAGGAAAACATTCCGGACTCGAAGGTATATACCTTTTTTAGATGATGACTGCTTAACCCTTTGAAATATCCATCAGAAAGTGTAACCCTAGACTGGGAATTATGTTATTTCCTCGCGTCTTTGGAGGTCTAATGTCATCATTTGGTGATGGGTTTGCTTTTTGCCTATCATCTAAAAAAGTTAGTAATTTTTTTAAATATTCAAAGATAAAATCTAACATGGGGTACCTGACCGAGGGTACTTCTTTTCCTTTGAAATAGTATTTCTTCAGGTGGATGGCATTCCGACTTGTTGGTAAGATCCTGCCGTCCATGGCTTCCAACTCGTACGCGCCTTTTCCTGCTATGCCTCGGACCTTATAGAGACCTTCCCAATTTGGATTTAGTTTGCCAGTTCCTGCTTCCTTTGTTGATTGGAAGACCTTTTTAAGTATAAAGTCCCCAATTTTGAAATACCTGAGGTGAGCTTTGCGGTTGTAGTATCGTTCTATGATTTGTTTTTGAGCGGCCATCCGTATTAAGGCCGCATCTCTTCGTGATTCGAGTAGGTCTAGATTGGTTTGGAGTTCGACATCATTCGTTTGTTCCGTAGCTGTCGTTACTCTAAGACTTGGTTCGCCAATTTCCACAGGTATTAATGCTTCAGAGCCATAAACAAGTGCGAAAGGACTTTCTCCCGTAGCTGTTTTTGATGTAGTCCTGTATGCCCATAGTACCGCTGGTAATTCATCGGGCCAATTGCCTTTGGCTCTGTCTAACCGTTTCTTTATATTATTGATGATGATTTTGTTCGTGGATTCTGCTTGTCCATTAGCTACGGGATGATATGGTGTTGATGTAATCCGTTTGATTTTCCAGCTGTCGAAGAATTCTGTGATTTGAGAGACTATAAATTGTGGTCCATTGTCACACACGATCTCCTTTGGAATTCCAAACCGACATATTATATTTCTCCATAAGAAACTCTTAACCTCCTTTTTCCCGCACCTGTTTGAATGCTTCTACTTCTACCCATTTTGTGAAATAATTAGTAAGTACAAGTAGGAATCGTACCTGGCCTTTAGCTGGGGGAAGAGGTCCTACTATGTCCATTCCCCATTTTATGAAGGGCCATGGTGATATAATAGAATGTAACAATTCAGCTGGCTGATTCGTTTTATTAGCGAACCGCTGACATTTATCACATTTTGATATGAAATTTTCCGCGTCTTCTTCCATCTTGGGCCAGTAATATCCTGCTCTGATTAAGGTTTTTACCAAAGATCTTGCACCTGCGTGATTTCCACAGTGGCCCTCATGGACTTCTTTTATCACAAACTCCGTCTGGTTAGGTCCGAGGCACTTAGCTAGGGGTCCTCCAAACATTTTGCGATACAAGGTGCTGTGAACTAAACAGTATCTCGCTGCTTTGCGGCGGAGCGCTTGAGCTGCCTTTTTGTCTTCAGGTACGATACCGTTCTGCAAAAAGTTAAGAATTTCGTTTCTCCAATCCCAAGTTAGATTATTGAAAGATACCTCATTCTTGCTGTGATCGACTGTCGAATGGAAGAGGTGTACGATGATAATGTTGTCTTTATTGGTTACGTCTGTAACTGCTGCGAGGTTGGCTAATGCATCCGCTTCAGTATTTTCTTCTCTAGGTATCTGTGTTATTTCCCACATTTTGAAATGTCTCATAAGTTCTCGTGCCTTCTCTAAGTACTGTTGCATTCGAGTTTCTTGAGCGATGTAAGTCCCTTGTATTTGATTTACCACCAGTTGGGAATCGCTGTTGATTTTGATTTGTTCGATTGACAACTCTCGTGCCAATTCTAAACCTGCAATAACAGCCTCGTACTCTCTTTCTTCTCTTACCAGCACTGCACTTACGGCAATTTTTGAGACAGCCAGGTAGATGTATAATCTTTCTCCTTCTTTTGGCTTTGATAACAATGGTGGTTTTGACAAGTAGACCTTCAAGTCTTTTAAAGCTTGACATTCTTCAGTCCATTTGAACTGATTTTGCTTTTTAAGAACTACAAAGAATTTAAAGCTTTTTTCGGAAGATTTAGAAATAAATCTCCCTAGAGCTGCTATTCTTCCTGTCAATCTTTGGACTTCTTTTTTATTTCTCAAGATTTCAGGTATTTCTTCTATAGCTTTTATTTGTGCTGGATTTACCTCTATTCCCCTGTTAGACACAAGAATCCCAAAAACTTACCAGATTGTACTCCGAAGGCATAGTTTTTTGGGTTGAGTTTCATATTGTACCTGCGTAAAATATCAAAAGTGATAGAGAGATGTTGTAGATGATCTACTGCTTGTATTGACTTTACAAGCATACCATCGATGTACACCTCCATTGTTTTACCCAAATGTTCTTGGAATATTTTTGTCACTAATCTTTGATAAGTGGCACCTGCATTTTTTAACCCAAAGGGCATAACATTATAACAATAGGTCCCCCGGTTAGTAATGAAGGAAGTCTTTTCTTCATCCAAGGGGTCCATTTTGATTTGATTATAACCAAAATATGCATCTAAAAAGTTTAACAATTCATGACCCGCGGTTGCATCGATCATTTGATCTATATGTGGCAAGGGAAATGAATCTTTAGGACATGCTTTATTAAAATCAGTATAATCGACACATACCCACCATTTGCCATTCTTTTTGGGTACTACTACGGTGTTAGCTAACCAGTCAGGATACTTTACCTGTCGTATCGACCCTATATTTAAAAGCTTTTGAATTTCTTCATCGATCACTTGATTCTTGAAAGATCCTTGTTTTCGTTTCTTTTGTTTAACAGGTACGAACGATGGATCTTCATTTAACTTGTGAGTCATCACTTCTGGTGGGATACATGTCATATCCGAATGGGACCATGCGAAACAATCCTCAATAGCCTTTAAATAATTGACAAACGTACCTTTTTGTTCTGCAGTTAATCTTTCTAACAATTTTACGCCAATGTAAAGTTTTCTTTCGGGCTTTTGTTCTGAGATGGGAACAACCTCGAGTTCTTCAGCAGTTGTTTTGATATGTTCTTCTTCTTCTGATTCATGAATGAAATCTGGTCTGGAGTCTATGTCCGCATGCTCCGGCTCATTCTTGATGATTATAGGATTTGTTTTGTCATTATCCTCTTCCATACCTATTAGAATGTCTATTTCTTTGGTACGTAGTTGATCAGAAGTTTGTTCCATACCTGTTGGTTGATGAGACTTTGTTTGACAATTCGTTGTTTCTTCCGCGTCTCTTTTATTGTTAAGAGTTATTGAATTAATATTCCTCGAAGTTTGCTGATCACCCCTGATCTGCATTATTCCCCATTTGGAAGGGAATTTTATTACTTGATGTAAAGTAGATGGGATTGCTTTCATATCATGAATCCATGGTCTTCCCAAGATGACGTTGTAAGCCATTTCTGTGTTAATGACTTGGAATTTTGTATTTTTGATGACTACCTCAGCATAAGTGTTGAGTTCAATCTCACCTTTAGTTATCACTGTTGAATTGTCGAACCCAGATATGGCTCGAACCTTTGGAATCATTGTGTTTTCTACTAGCATTTCTTCCATGACTTTCATCAAAATAATATTGACTGAACTGCCTGGATCAATCAACACCCTTTTAACGTTAGTGTCATGAATGAGTAAGGATATTACCAGCGCGTCATTGTGTGGAAGTATTAATCCACCAAAGTCTGCGTCGTCAAAAGATATTTGTTCTTCCCTCATTTCTTCTCGAACCCGCTTTCCGTGGGTGTTCGTGACTTTTGAGGTTAGCTGGCAGATTATCCCGTTTACTTCTTCTCCTCCATGTATGACATTAACAGTCCGTTTTGGGGAGGGTGGTTTCGGTGGCTCCTGCCTGTTCTTCATATATGCCTGTTTACCTTTATCACTAAACAAGTCTGTTAAATAGCCCTGTTTTAATAGATGTTCTACTTCACCTTGTAAATATCTACAATCTGCCGTTCTATGGCCGTGATCATTGTGGAATTCACACCATTGATCGAGGTTCCTCCTGTTAGGATTAGAACGCATTTCTTTCGGCCATTTAACTTTGTCTCCCATACTTCTTAGTATTGAGACGAGCTCAGTGCTGCTTACATTAAAGTTATGGTGTCCAATTCGGGTAATATCCCGGAATTGTTCATCTCGATCTCTCCTGGATCTAGATGAGGATGAGTTTGTATCTCTTCCTGAAGGTTTTGTATTTTCGAACCTGGGACGTATGTCAGGTCTCGAGGGTCCTAAGTAAGGATCATATCTGTTTTTACCTGACTTTTCTCTGATTCTAGGCGCCTTGCTCTGTGATATTCTTCATCTTTTGATTGTGTGATTATATCCTCTTCAATTCTTAATTTAGTAATGTACCTGTTGTACACGTCATTCCATGTTATGGCGGGGAATTCTCTTAGACTCTCTTTGAGTCGTCTCGTGGATTCTAAACTTTTCTTGTTCAAGTTGCTTGTGAATGCCATGGCCGCCCAGTTGTCAAGCACCCTTGGTAGTTGCATTCTTTCCCTTTGAAACCTGTCTACAAACTCACAGAGCAATTCCTTGTCTCCTTGCTTTATCTTGAATATATCTTCCATTTGTTTTTCAACTTTTTGTGCACCAGAATGTGCTTTTATAAACGAATATGCGAGTTCAGCAAAAGAATTTATAGAGTTTTCAGGGAGAAGAGAATACTAGGTTAAGCCTCCTTTCGTGAGTGTTTCTCCTAATTTTTTGACAAGGACTGATTATATTTCCTCTTTTGTCAAATCATTGCCTTTTACTCCACTGGTGAAAGCAGTAACGTGGTCACATGGGTCGGTTTGTTCCGTCGTATTTGGGGATATCAGGCATTCTAAACTTCTTGGGTATAAGTAATGGGGCTGCACTTGGCTTCCAAGGTTGTTGAGAGTACCTATCGACGTCAATTCCTTTGATAATAGGTGGAACACCAGGGATTTGCTTGATGCGATCGTTTTGTTCTTTCATCTGCTTCTGCATGGTTAATAATAAATTTTGTAATTCTGAATTACTAGTCGTACCTGGTCGTGTTTCAGGAAGTGTATTGAGAGTTTCAT
>ML266002.1:0-28837 GCA_005239495.1 Nicotiana undulata | reverse complement strand
GATTGTTAGCTCTTTCAGGAGATGGTTCCCTCGAAGCTCGTGGAGTTCCTCGAGGAGGAGTTGAAACTGGGGTTTCACTTCTTTGCTGGTTGCTATCGTCATTGTTGCTCACGTTGTTGTTGTTGAGATTCGACATGATTTTAAGGATATAAATTGGTAGCGAAAATGATGATTATCAGATTCCCGGTAACAGAACCAATTTGTTTAACCAAAAAATAAGATCTTTTGACTAAAGCTTAATTTAGGATAAACTCGGGTTACTGATAATCAAATTAGTAAAATAAAGAATAAAGTAGCAATAATTCCTAGAGAAATATAAAGAATAAAATATCTTAGTATCCCAGAAAATCAGATGCCCCATTTTGTTACATTTTTTATCCCTTTTATAGGGATGTTCTCCTAGTACAACGTTTGTATTTCTGTCATGATAGCCTATTTAATGCTTAATTATTACATTTATGAGGCGTTACAATGATGAATAGTAACTGTTATTTTAGGAGTTACATAACGTACAAGACATTGATTGTTGATCTTCGAATCGGCCAATTATTGCGTCCGGATTCGTTGTGACCGTGTCTCTTTTTCTTTGATGATATTTCCGTGGCTAATTCCTTGTATTGACCGTACCTTTTTATCCCGTGTACACGTGTGATGTTTTATTTAGTCCACCTGGTTGGCTGAGTCATCCAAAATTTGTACACGTATGAGGCTATATTTTTTACCAATACAGAAACGTCTGAAGTTCGCTTTTAAAAAAAACTTCACTGCTCGACTCTCGCACCTGCGATGCTTGACATGCCCACAGAGGGCCGCACCTGCGGAACAATATCCGCTTCTGCATAGAAGGGTCCGCATCTGCGAGAGGGACCGCACCTGCGAACAAGGAAGCGCGCCTGCGGTCACGCACCTGCGAACAAGGAAGCGCGCCTCCGGTCACGCACCTGCGGCCCTAGGCTCGCAGGTGCGGGCACACCAAAACTGGTGCACCAGCAGTGGTTTCTTAAGTTCAAACACCCCGAAAACCTACCCGAAACTAGCCCGGTCCCTCGGGGCTCCAAACAAAATATGCACACAACCTCAAAAATATCCTACGGACTTATTCATGCGATCAAATAGCCAAAATAACATCATAAACAACGAATTAAAACTCAAAATTAATGAAATTTCTCAAAACTTCTAAAACTTCAAATTTTGCATTTATGGTCCGAATCACGTCAAATGAATTCCGTTTCTTACCAAATTTTACAGATATGACACACATATTATATCGAACCTTTACCGGGCTCCGGAACCAAGATACGAGCCTGATACCACAGGTTTCACATATAATTATACTTTCAAAAACCGCCTATATTTTCAGAAAATAATTTGCTTTAAAAATTCATTTCTCGGACTTGGGACCTCGGAATTCGATTCTGGGCATACGCCCAAGTCCCATATTTTCCTACAGACCCTCCGGGACCGTCAAATCACGGGTCCGAGTTCGTTTACCAAAAATATTGACCAAAGTCAACTTAAATGCAAATTTCAACATAAAATTATTATTTTTATCAATTTTTCACATAACGGCTTCCCGGCTACACACCCGGGCTACGCACGCAAATCGAGGTGAGATAGAAGGAGGTTTTCACGACCTCGGAATACAAAATAAAATAGAAATATACGGGATGACCTTTTGGGTCATCACAGGAAGAGTGTAAAAGCACGAAGGGTGATGCCGTGCCATGTTACGATATTAAAAGCACGAAGGGTGATGCAGTGTCGTTTCTATTGATTTATTGTGAGGATGAGAGTAAAAGCACGAAGGGTGGTGCCGTGCATTTCTATTTATTATTTGGTGAGGATGAGAGTAAAAGCACGAAGGGTGATGTCGTGCACTTGTTTTTGTGTTACTATTTCTGTTGTTTAAATTGATACCTAATTTGTGCTTTATTTCGTTATTTCCATTATTTGATATTTCCTCCCCTCAGCATGTTCCCCTTTCCTTTATGCTTAGCTGTTTATTTCTTGATGTTATTTTTTCTCCGTATATTATTAAACTGCATAGGTTGATTTGGTTGTCGTGTCCTGGCCTCGTCACTACTTCGCCGAAGTTAGGCTCGACACTTACTTAGTACATGGGGTCGGTTGTATTGATGCCACACTCTGCACATTTTTTGTGCAGATCCCGATACAGGACCCTACGGACCTTAGAGTGAGAGGCTGCCTTCAGTCCATTTGGAGATTCTGAGGTAGTCATGCAGGCGTCCGCAGACCTTGGCGTCCCCTCCTACTTTATTTTCATTTTGCTCTTCTTTATTCTGATATAGATGTATTTATTTTGTTCAGACCTTTATATGTAGTATTCATAGTCAGTCCGTGAAGTTGTGACACCAAATTCTGGGTATAGTGTTATGGATTTCGTAGTGGATTGTTAGACTTAGTTTTATTTCGTACTTTTATTTCCGCTGATTTTGTATAACACATGTTATCTCATAATAATAAAAGAATAAGGTAAATAATCATTAATGTTGGCTTGCCTAGTGGGTTCAATGTTAGGCGCCATCACGGTCCCGACAGTGAAAAATTCGGGTCGTGATAATATTTTTGTAATAAAAAATATTTTTGACATCCTATAAACTTGGCCAAATGAGCTCTAAGGACCCGTTTGGCCATAGATTTTGCCAAAATAAACTTGAATTTTATTTGCAAACATATGTTTGGCCATAAATGTTGCCTATATTTTGGTAAAATTCCAAGTCTCAAAATCAACTCAATAGCTATTTTTTGACCAAATCCCTAATAATACACACGTTTTCCAAAATAAATTTGAAAAATATGTTTTGAAAATATATGTCCAAACATATTTCTATTTTAAAGCCAAATTTTATCCGAAATAAATTTTTTAAAATAAATGTGAGAATGTATGATAAACGCCAACTAAAGCATGATAGATTTGTCTGCCATGTAATAACAGTAATAGGTGGGTGAAAAATAATAGGAGTAATTAACAGTAAATAGGTAAGTCAGATGAAATTTAAGGCAAAAAGGAAGATTGCCTGGTACCCAAAGACTCTCGTACTCAGTGCGCACGTGGCCCGAATTTTTTCCTTTCGAAAGCACGTGGCTCTGTTCTCTTAAACCGGTCTAGTTGAAAAGTCCCGGTCCAACAAAGAACCTTGAACCTTTGATCATCGTAAGTATCAAACAAACGGTCGCGATTTATTCCTCTCATACAAAGTTAGGGTTTCTCAGAAGATCGCCGCATATATAAACCTCACAGTTTCATCAATCGCCTGTTGCGGTGCAGTTTTCTCTGCCCTCCCTCAACCCTAAAAAATCGAAAAATTTTCTCTTCATTTTTCTCTCTGATTTCTATCTCCATTTTACCCTTCCCTCTCCTCTATTTTTACATCTCAAAAACAAAAAAATCCCTACATTTTCGCTTACTTTTTCCTCTCTAGTTTTTCTCCTTAATAACAAGAGGAGAGGGAACTAAAAAAGAAAAAAAAAGGAAGGGAGCTTTTTTGTTCTGGAAGCTTCGAAAAAGTTATACTTTTTGTTGTTGTTCTAGAAGATTCTGAGGTTAGTTATGGCGCAGATTCAGGTTCAGCACCAGAGTCCGGTGGCGGGAGGAAATGGTGTGGCTGCTGCTGCTGTTGGTGGCGCCGCCGCCGCCGTTGCTACTCCAGGTGGTTTAACGTCGACGTCACTGTACGTAGGGGACTTGGACTTTAACGTGACGGATTCGCAGCTGTACGATCTGTTCAACCAAGTCGGCCAGGTTGTTTCGGTTAGGGTTTGTCGTGACCTGAGTACTAGGAGATCCCTTGGTTATGGTTACGTTAACTACAGCAACCCTAATGATGGTTAGTAGTCCTTTTTTCATGAATTCATAAATTTGCTATCTTTAATAGTGCGGATTGCATGTTAACAATAGTCATTTTCATGAATTTTAAATTTGATATCGTTTACAGTGTGAATGCATGTTGATAAATCCTGTAATGTCAAAGTTTTATCAGCCATTTCAAATTAGTGTGGATAGCTATAATATGCACTGGTAAAAATTGATTCTCTTTCATTTTTGAAATGCCTATCCATTTGGCATCTGATTATGAATTGTTGCTATTTATAGGGATCTTCGTAAAAGAAAATAATAATAGTAATAATGGGATATTGTGTATATTATGGGAAGTTGTGAAAGATTGAAAGTATTACCTCACATTTACTGAAATTACTATTTTGGATATGCTTGCAAGTTATTCAAGCACCTACATTCTTTTCCTCTTTGAATATATCTTAGATTTATCACTCTTAGCAGTAATGTGGGATGTGCAATGTACTTCTAGCTGCCACTTGCTTTGCTTCACTTTGTTGGCCGGTGGTAGGGCCGAGGGTCCATCGGAAAAGCCCTCTTCCTTCACAAGGTAGGGGTAAGGTCCGCGTACACATCACCTTCTCCCGACCCCACTTGTGGTATTACACTGGGTTTGTTGTTGTTGTTGTTGTTGTTGTCGATGAGAGTGGTAGTGAAAATGCTTGTAAAATTGTTAAAGCAATGTGGTTTTTGCACCTTTTTAATTGCTGTATAAACAGTGATCTGTCTGTTTGGCTTTGAATTAAATTCTCGGGGAACCCTTTCAATCCAAAGTCAATGGTAATTTGCTTCCTGTCATTTGCCCGTGCTGGTGAAGAATTGGCTTTAAACAAAATTTCCAGTTCATGTGGTTTTGCCCGTAAAATGTTTTTCTTAAGTATCTTTAATTCATCATGATGAGGCAGTGTTGGGAGCTTAAGTCTGCATATGGTGTTGCATATATAACTTGCTCATTTCCGGACAAGGGTGCATCACAATTTTGATAAAACTGGTTAAGTTTAATATTCTGTTTAACTTGAAATAATGTCATGTGCCTATGTTTTCGGTTATCTGCATTGCTATTTGGTCTTTAATGTTTTTGGATCTATTTTGTCACAGCTTCAAGGGCAATGGAGATGTTGAACTTCACTCCTGTTAATGGAAAGTCAATCAGGGTGATGTACTCTCATAGGGATCCCACTCTTCGCAAGAGTGGATCAGCAAATATATTTATCAAGGTATTATAGCTCAAACCTGAATCTTGTATGCATGTGATTTGTCCTTTCAAGTTCAATGTTTTTTTCCGAATCTGCTAGCTTCTCCTGTTCGCTCCTATTCATAGGATATATACCAGATACATAGCCATAGTGAGAAGTAGGATGGGCTCTTTCTCTCGTCTGAAGTGTTGGTGTCACTGCTTCACTTAAATAATTAGATCTGTAACATGGAAGCAAGTGAATGATGCTCACATCAGCTTCCACTTAAGTACCCAGCCACTGATATGATCTTTCTCCAATTTTGAAACGTTTTGGTCTGGTAAACCTACTGGTGTGCAGTTTTCTGCTGGTTGTCTTTTTATTTTTTGTTTCTTATGTATTTTTTTGAATTATTTACACAGAACTTGGACAAGTCAATTGACAACAAAGCTTTACATGACACATTTTCAAGCTTTGGCAACATTCTTTCTTGCAAGATAGCTACTGATTCTAATGGCCAGTCAAAGGGTTATGGTTTTGTACAATATGACAATGAAGAATCTGCTCAAGGTGCTATAGATAAGTTAAATGGTATGCTCATGAATGATAAGCAAGTATACGTTGGGCATTTTCTCCGCAAACAGGAAAGAGAATCTACAACTGGCACGACAAAATTCCAAAATGTCTATGTCAAAAATTTGTCAGACTCTACGACTGATGATGAGCTGAAGAAAGTTTTTGGTGAGTTCGGGGACATTACCAGTGCAGTAGTGATGAGAGATGCAGATGGAAAATCCAAGTGTTTTGGGTTTGTCAATTTTGAAACTGCAGAGGATGCTGCTAAGGCTGTTGAATCCTTAAATGGAAAGAAATTTGATGATAAAGAGTGGTATGTTGGGAAGGCACAGAAGAAATCTGAAAGAGAGCAAGAATTGAAAAGCAAGTTTGAGCAGACTGCCAAGGAGGCGGTTGATAAATACCAAGGTCTCAACTTGTATGTAAAAAATTTGGATGACACCATTGACGATGAGAAGCTCAAGGAACTTTTTTCAGAGTTCGGTACTATAACTTCATGCAAGGTATACAGTTTCTTGTGGATCATCTTTTAGGTCACTGCTTCCATTTGTTTTGCTTAGATGTTCTGTTCTTGTGTTGCAGGTTATGCGGGATCCAAGTGGAATCAGCAGGGGATCTGGATTTGTTGCCTTCTCCACTTCCGAAGAAGCTTCCAGAGCTGTAAGTAATACTTATATGTCAAGTCTTTTTAGTACACTGTCCTCATTAAGTTGTAACTCTTCTTTTTTTTCTTTTTAAGCTTTCTGAGATGAATGGAAAAATGATAGTTAGCAAGCCACTCTATGTTGCACTAGCACAACGGAAAGAGGAGAGAAGAGCAAAGTTGCAGGTAATAATTAATAGCCAAACAATGTGGCACTGCTGAAAGGTTTTTGCATCATGCTGCTTTAGATTGTTAAGTAAAACGCGGAATACTTTATCAGTAGATTTGGCTCTTGGCTTTAGTTTTAGATGCTCAAAGGACATCTAGAGTTAGTCTGACTAATGTATGTTTCAAGGTGGCTTAACGTTTTAGTCTGTCTAATGTATGTTTCAAGGTGGCTTAACATCTTAAGCCTGTGTTGCTGACAAATTTTGGTCCGCTGAAACATTTACCTAGTAATGTATATTGATCAATGCACTAGTTGGTACAGGCACAATTTTCACAACTGCGACCAGTGGCAATGCCCCCATCACTTGCTCCTCGCATGCCAATCTACCCTCCTGGTGCTCCTGGGATTGGACAGCAACTATTCTATGGGCAAGGTCCCCCTGCTATGATTCCTCCCCAGGTAACCATGTTAATTCTTCTCCATAGTGGTCTATTTATTTGGAACACTCCATGTTAATTCTTCTCCATAGTGGTCTATTTAAAATTGTAAATGACTGCACATGATGTTGGAAAATTGCTTCAAGTGTCTTGAAATGGGTTTATTACTGATCCATTATCTTATTTTCCAGGCTGGGTTTGGCTATCAACAACAGCTTGTTCCTGGAATGCGTCCTGGAGGAGCTCCTATGCCTAACTTCTTCATGCCCTTAGTCCAACAAGGACAACAGGGCCAGCGTCCAGGTGGTCGACGAGGAGCAGGGCCTGGGCAACAAACTCAACAGCCTATGCCCTTGATGCAGCAGCAGGTTAATTTTTGCTTCCTCTCTGCAGTTTTTTGGTTATCCAGTTATATATTTTTCTCAAGACCGGTAAGCTAATGATGAAATATTGAATCTGCAGATGCTCCCAAGGGGGAGAATGTACCGCTATCCACCAGGACGTAATGGACCGGAGGGGCCAATGCCAGGTGTTCCTGGGGGGATGCTTTCTGTTCCATATGACATGGGTGGCATGCTTCCTCGTGATTCTGCAATGGGACAGCCCATGCCAATTTCAACATTGGCTTCTGCCCTTGCAAATGCACCACCTGAACAGCAGAGGACGGTGAGTTAATTGACATTACAGGTTATCTATTGGTGACTGAACTAGTGTTTAACGCTCTCGTTCTCTTGGCAGATGTTGGGTGAAAGTTTGTACCCACTTGTTGATCAGCTGGAGCACGAGCATGCAGCAAAGGTTACAGGCATGCTTCTTGAAATGGATCAGACCGAGGTTTTGCATCTGCTTGAATCACCAGAGGCCTTGAAGGCTAAAGTTGCTGAAGCTATGGAAGTTCTGAGGAATGTTCAGCAGACTGCCAGCCCGGCTGACCAACTTGCCTCACTTTCGCTCAATGACAACCTTGTTTCTTGAGTGAGTCAAGGTGGTCCAAGTGACTGCTTAATGCGGGTTTTTTGATGAATCATCTCCTCTGTTGTGAGGATATAAACAGATTTTGCAGGGATGAGTTTTGGGAATGCTGCTAGGGTTTTCTCGGGATGTTTTATCTAGAGTATGATATTATTTTTGGATTCTTAAGATTATGCTTTTATGCTATGTGGTCCAGAGATTTTAATTCGTCCTGCTTGTGCTCCTTTACTTTGCATTGGTCGCTTCATCCTCTAACTATAGCTTATTTTGGGAGTTGCATGTAGGTGAAGTTGCTCAGGAAGCTGTGCTCTAACTTTATCTGCTAGATTCTTCCCCTCACCCCCTCTAAATAGGAAATTATATTCATATGCGTCAAGTTTGTTAGATTTATGTCGTCAAAGCCTAAAACTCAGTAAGGTTTACTTAATGTGGGGAGAGCTGGAATTTGGAGTTTTTAAGTTTATTCTTGTCCAGCTTAATCAATTAACTAGTATAGGTTTATGAAGGGCGGAATTCGTACTTGATAACTTGATTCCCTTCAGTCTACTTTGGAAGTCGTATATCCTGTTATCTATATTCTTCTCTAGGTCAAAGTGATCAAAATATGTCATTGAGGTGATTATACGTTATCATTTTTGTGACATTAGTAAATAATCTGCTTAGTGCGTGAAGGTCAGAACTTGATTGGTTTCCGCAAAATAAAAAGAAAGAAGAAATACGGGAGGGACGGTCATATGATCAATAATAAGTTGAAATCATATGAAAATGGAGAAAAAGGACTTTCACCATAAGCGACTTGAGCCGTGGTATTTTACCGTTCACCAATTGTGCTAGGCAAAACCGAGAACTCACACACTTCTCTTACATGGAAGTTTCTTTGGTGTGTTTGGAGAAAATATTTTTTTGAAAAATAAGTAGTAATTTTATCCATTTTTCGATGTTTAGTACGCTAATTAAGGAAAATATTTTTTCAAGAGTATTCATAAATAATTTTGATACAATAAACATGAAGCCATAAGCTTTTGAACCAACAATATTCCGAACCCACAAATTTCATAAACTTCTTAATCGCGAAATATTGAACCTGTAAACTTTATAATTTTTAAACCCGTAAACTTTAAAACACATAAACCTCCGAACTCATAATTTGGAACATGTCAAATTTTGAACATGTAAACCGAAAGATAGAAAAAAGTAAAACTGAAAATAATTTTTAAAAAAATCTCGGGGGAGGTGGGTGGGTGGGTGGGGGATAGTGGAGTGGGTGGGGGTGGGGTGGAGGAAAAAGAAAAAATAGAAATTTAAAAATTACAAAAAAAAAATGTGCGAGGGTGGGGATGGGTGGTGACGAAAAAAAAACTTTTTGGATAGAGGGCATGGGGTGGGGTTAGGTGAGTGTGGGGGTGTTGGGTGGGTTGGTGAGGGTATGGAATAAGGTGGGGAAGATTGAGAATGAGTTTTGGAAAATGTTTTCTTCTCTTGATAGAGAAAATATTTTCCTCCAATTGTAGAAAAATGAGTTAATGAGAAAAATATTTTCCAAAACATTTAAGCCAACCAAACATGAGAAAATTAAAAAATATTTCCCGTAAAATATTTTTCCTTCGTACCAAAAACACCCCTTCTGTTGTTAAATTTCTGCTGGGATCTCCACCTTATTTTTTTTAAGGGACATTAGTCGGAATCATCATCTGAGTAAATGTCATGACCCCAAATTCTAACTGGTTGTGATGGCGCCTATCGTGGAACTAGGTTAGTCACTATCACATAATTACACAATTCCTTTAATAAAATTTACCAAAATCATTAACAATATTTCATAGCAAGTATAAAATTCCTCTAAGTCTTTAACAGAACGTAGTATAATCTAACAGTCTAAAATCGTTTCCCAGAACTGGAGTCAGCTGATCACAAGCATCTAAGAATAAGACTAATACTGCTAATGTCATAATACACTGTCTCATAACAAAATACTAAATACCAAATGAAGGAAAGGAAATGGAGAAGATGTGGACGCTGGACAACTACCTCGAAATCCCGAATGCTGCCGATAAACGAACTCAGATGGCTACTGCTCAGAACTAGTACCTGGATCTGCACACAGAGGTGCAAGGAGTAATGATGAGTACGCCAACTAAGTAGTAATGAAAATAAATCAAGTCTGAAGATAAGAAACACACAGCACAAAACACCAATCCACAAATTGTAAAATATTGAGTCTCCATAAAGTATACATTTAATACATAAGTTTGAAAACCAATTCCCGTAAAATCCTTTGAACAAGTATAATTCCAAATGTTTCTTAGTAAAATTCCCAAAATATCAATGAAAAAGGATGAAATGAATCAAATTCAGAACTCAGCAAAATATCATCATAAACTGCCCCTCAAGCCAAATCATCACTCATAATCTATCACTCAACACCCCACCATCACTTAGTAACAGTCATTCAGCACCTCACAGTCACTCATGCCTCCCAATCACTCGTCACTCGGCACTCAGTATGTATCTGCGCTCACTGGGGTGTGTAAAGACTCCGGAGGGGCTCTTACAGCCCAATCGCTATAAACAAGCCAAATCATGGCATCAATCACTCAGGCCCTCGGCCTCTCTCATATCATAAATATCCTCACAATATTGGCCCTCGACCTCACTCAGTCAGACACTCTCAACATGCCACTCGGGCCATAAATAAACGGGGTTCTCGACCCAAAACAGTATTTCATTTCAAGAAATAACAATTTCAACAAATCTGAGTGTCAACAATTTAACAAGAAGGACCGAGTGTAAAATCATGATCAAAATTGTGAGAATATCAGAAAATAGCCCCCAAGGGGTTAAAACAGATCGACACTAGGCCCCAAACATGGATTACAACCAAAATATATCAAACATAGTAATATTATTTAATATATGTTTTAAGAGCACTTTCGCAACTCAATAGTTGCATCAAAAGGAATATATTTCCAAATTTCCAATTCGTGCACGCCCCACACTCGTCATCCAGTGTGTGCGTCACTCCAGAACCGTGAAAGGATGTAAAGTCCGGGGTTTCATACACTCAGGACAAGATTTAAAGACATTACTTATCTCAAACTAGCCCGAAAAGCTACTCCGCAACTCGCTTGCCTCTCGAATCAACTTTCGAGTGCTCCAAATCTATCAAGTTCAGATTTTTTACATCAAGATATGCTAAGGGGATGAAACCCAATTTAAAAATATCAACTTTAAGCACAATTTCTGAAATTAGCCAAAACCCAACCCCCGGTCCCACATCTCAGAACTCGACAAAATTTATGCCAAAACGATCCTCATCATCTCACGAGTCCGTACATATAAATAACTATGAAAGCGGAGTCCAAATGACCCCTCAAATCATCCCTAAAAGGTCTCTTAAACTCAAGCCCTAGTTTCCCCCTTTTCCACTGATTTTCCCTAATTAAACACTGTTAATTTAGTCCTTAATCACATATAATCGAGTTAATGAGTCAAAAAATCTTACCTCAATGAAGAACAAACGTTTCCCTCTTCAAAAACTCTCAAAAAGCTCTAATCCCGTTTTAAAATGGTGGAAAAGTGGGCAAAGGTCGCGGAGGGGCTTTTTATATACTGCCCAGGCATTTATTCACTGCGATCGCGGGAGTTCCCACGCGATCGCAAAGAGAAAACTCACTGACCCCCGATTTTATTCACTGCGATCGCAACATATGCCTGCGATCGCGATGCTTAGACTTCCTGACCTATGCGATCACATAGAGTAATTTCCAATACCTCGCTGCCACTCCAGATTCTTCTATGCGATCGCCACTCTGGACCCGTGATCGCGATGCACAACCTCACCACACTACACGATCACATCCCTGACTCTGCGATCGCGAAGAACAAATTCACCCTTGCCACCAACAAGCCTACGCGATCGCGTACAAGGACATCAGCAATAGAACACCAGATTTTTCATTAGACTCCTAAGAACAAAGATGCCCGTTTGAGCATCCGAAATACACTCGAGGCCCTCGAGACCTCAACCAAACCTACCAACCTATCTCATAACATCATTCAAACTTAGTCGAGCCTTTGAAACGCCAAAAACAACACAAAAATACCAAAATCACATCGAATTCAAGCCTATGAACTTTGAAATTCCTAAATTCCACCAACGATGCCAAAACCATCCAAAACACATCCGATTGACCTGCAATTTTGCACACATATCCAAAATGACATTACGAACCTGTTCCAACTTCCAGAATTCCATTCCGACCCCGTTAGCCTATTTCCACTGCCAGCCGGAAATCACCAAAAACTAACTTTCGTCAATTCAAGCCTAATTCTACACCGGACATCGCAAAAACATTACGAACACACTCCTAAGTCCCAAATCACCTATTGAAGCTATCCGATACATAAAATCCACATTCCGAGACCGTTTACCAATAAGTCAACTCTCAATTGACTTTTCCAACTATAAAGCTATTTTAGAGACTAAGTGTCTCAATCTCACTACAACCATTCTGAACCCGAGACAAATGACTCCAGCACATCCTAAACAATAACCAGCCTATGACAAGGCAAAAATAGTAATAATAATGCAGGTTCTACGGAACGAATGACCGGGTCGTTACATTCTCCCCCTCTTAAACAAACTTTCGTCCTCGAACGGATCTAGAAACATACCTTGGGTATCAAACAAGTGAGGATATCTGCTCTGCATCTCCCGCTCAGTCTCCCCAAGTAGCCTCCTCCACTGTTTGACCTCTCCATTGTACCTTCACTGAAGCAATATCCTTAGACCTCAACTTCCTGATCTGACGATCCAAAATGGCCATTGGCTCTACCTCATATGGCATATCATCCTCGAGCTGAACTATGCTGAAGTCTAACACATGAGATGGGTCACCAACATACTTCTGGAGCATCGACACATGGAATACCGGATGCACACTCAATAAGCTGGGTGGCAAGGCAAGTCTATAATCCACCTCTCCAATCTTCTGAAGCACCTCAAAAGGCCCATTGAACCGGGGATTCAGCTTTCCCCTCTTCCCGAACCTCATAACACCCTTCATGGGTGACACCTTCAGCAGTACCTTGTCTGCTACCATGAAAGACACATCACGGACCTTCCGGTCCGCATAACTCTTCTGCCTAGACTGCGCCATGCGAAGTCGCTCCTGAATCAACTTCACCTTGTCTAACGCATCCTGAACCAAATTTGTGCCCAATAGCCTAGCCTCACCCGGCTCAAACCAACCAACCGGAGATCTACACTTCCTACCATATAGAGACTCATAAGGGGCCATCTGAATACTGGACTGGTAGCTAGTATTATATGCAAACTCCGCGAGTAGCAGAAACTGATCACACGAACCTCAAAAATCAATCACACAGGCACGCACCATGTCCTCCAAAATCTGAATAGTCCGCTCCGACTGCCCATCGGTCTGAGGATGAAATGCAATGCTCAACTTTACCAGAGTACCCAAACCTCTCTGCACCAATCTCCAAAACTGAGATGTGAACTGAGTACCTCTGTCAGAAATGATAGAAACGGGAACCCCATGCAATCGGACAATCTCCCTGATGTAGATACCAGCTAACCGCTCTGGAGTATAAGTAGTACTGACAGGCATCAAGTGTGCGGACTTGGTCAGTCGATCCACAATGATCCAAATAGCATCAAACCCTTCATAGTCTGTGGAAGCCCAACTACAAAATCCATGGTGATCCGCTCCCACTTCCACTCCGGAATGTCTAACCTCTGAAGTAATCCACCTGGTCTATGATGCTCATACTTGACCTTCTGGCAGTTGAGACACCATGCTACATACTCAACAATATCTCTCTTCATCCGCCTCCACCAATACTGCTGTCTCAGATCCTGATACATCTTTGCGGCACCCGGATGAATGGAATACCGTGAGCTATGGGCCTCTGCTAATATCAACTCTGGAAGCCCATCCACATTGGGAACACAAATACGGCCATGCATCCTCATAACCCCATCATCACCAATAGTCACATTTCTGGCATCACCTCTACGGACCTTGTCCTGCAGAACTAACAAGTGTCGGTCATCATACTGGCGTGCTCTAATATGATCATAAAGAGAAGACCGGGAAGCCATGCTAGCTAGTACCCGCAGAGGCTCTGACAAATCCAATCTCACCAATTGACCCGCTAAAGCCTGAACATCAAGTGCTAAAGGTAGCTCCGCTGCTGAAAGGTAAGCTAGACTCCCCAAACTCTCGGCTCTGCTACTCAGGGCATCGGCTTTCCCCAGATGATATAAAATAGTGAGGTCATAATCCTTGAGAATCTCTAACCACCTCCTCTGACGCAAATTCAAGTCCTTCTTCTTCAGTAGATACTGCAAACTACGATGGTTGGTGAAAATTTCACATTGTACTCCATACAGATAATGGCGCCAAATCTTCAAAGCATGAACAATGGCAGCTAACTCAAGATTGTGCACTGGATAATTCTTCTTGTGCACCTTCGACTGTCTAGACGCGTAGGCAATCACCCTACCGTCCTGCATCAGTACCGCTCCCAAGCCAACTCTAGAAGCATCACAGTAGACTGTATAAGAACCCGAACCAGTAGGAAAAACCAATACCGAAGCTGTGGTCAATGCTGACTTGAGCTTCTAAAAGCTCTCCTCACACTCATCAGACCATCTGAATGGAGCACCCTTCTGGGTCAATCTGGTCAAAGGCGAAGCAATAGAAGAGAACCATTCCACAAAGCGATGGTAATATCCCACCAAACCAAGGAAACTCCTAATCTCTGTAGCTGAGGACGGTCTGGTCCAACTATGTACCACCTCAATCTTCTTCGGATCAACCTGAATATCCTCACTGGACACCACGTGCCCCAAGAAAGCTACTGAACCAAGCCAAAACTCACACTTGTAGAATTTTGCATAAAACTTCTCCTCTCTCAACCTCTGTAACACAACCCTCAAGTGATGAGCATGCTCCTCCTGGCTACGAGAATATAGCAGGATGTCATTAATGAACGCAATGACGAAAGAATCAAGGTAAGGCTGAAATACGTTGTTCATCAAATGCATGAACGCAGCTGGGGCATTGGTCAGCCCATATGACATGACCAGGAATTCATAATGACCATATCTGGTCCTGAAAGCAGTCTTAGGAATGTTAGAATCCCGAATCTTCATCTGATGATACCCGGATCTCAAATCAATCTTAGAGAACACTCTAGCTCCCTCAAGTTGGTCAAACAAGTCATCTATACGGGGCAAAGGATACCGGTTCTTCACCGTAACCTTGTTCAGCTGCCTATAATCAATACACATGCGCATGGAACCATCCTTTTTCTTTACAAACAATACCGGTGCACCCCAAGGTGACACACTAGGCCGATGAACCCCTTATCTAGGAGTTCCTGAGGCTGCTCTTTCAATTCTTTCAACTCCGTTGGTGCCATACGATAAGGTGGAATAGAGATAGGTTGGGTGCCTGGTACCAAGTCAATACCAAAATCAATGTCCCTGTCAGGTGGCATGCTTGGAAGGTCTGCAGGGAATACATCCGGAAAATCACGGACCACAGGAACCGAATCAACAGAAGGAGTCTCACCACTAACATCCTTCACAAAAGCAAACAAGATTCACATCCCTTCTCAACCATACACTGAGCCTTCAAGTAATAAATCACTCTTCTAGGCACATACTCAATAGACCCTCTCCACTCAACTCTTGGAACTCCGGACATATCCAGGGTCACGGTCTTAGCGTGACAATCAAGAATAGCATGACATGGGGATAACCAATCCATGTCCAGCATCACATCAAAATCAACCATGCTGAGCAACAACAAGTCTACTCGGGTCTCCATACCCCCAATAGATATCACACACAACCGGTACACACGGTCCACCATAATAGTATCGCCCACCGGAGTCGAAACATGAACAGACGTAACTAAAGACTCACGGGGCAGACTCAGAAAGTGAGCAAAATATGATGAAACATAAGAGTATGTGGAATCAGGGTCAAATAAAGCCAAAGCATCACTATGACATACTGAGATAGTACCTGTAATCACCGCATTGGAGGCCATAGCATCAAGCCTAGCTGGGAGTGCATAGATGCGTGGCTGGCCTCTAGCTGCCTGACCACCACCCTTGGCTGCCTTGGTAGGTGGTGAAGTAACTAGGGCTGATGTCGAGGGCTGAACCCTCTACTGAGATGAACTACCAGGACGACGAGGACACTGCCTCCATAAATTTCCAAACTCTCCACACTCAAAACAACTACCTGGGGCTGAAGATGAGGACTGAAGAGAACCCCTGCCACTAGAATAGCCACTGGATGAACCATGCATAAAAGAACCCTGGAATGATGATGCTCTGGATGAGCTTTGAGCTGGAAGTGCACTAAAGGAACAACGTCTCGGATGAGAGCTGCGGGGACCCTGCCCCAAAGATGCACCACTATAAGCTGGGCGAGCTGGCTGAGGAGGCTTAAATGGACGACCTCTACTGTGCTGAAACTGCCCTCTGGAAGGGGCACCATTGAAGCTACCTGATCCCCGAGGCCTCTTAGCCTCCCTCTCCTCACGCTCCTGCCTACGAACCGACTCAATATCCCAAGCAATGTCAACAACCTGCTTGAATGTGGCACCTGACACCCTCTCCCTAGTCATCAAGATCTGAAGCTGATACGTGAGACCATCTAAAAACCTCCTGATCCTCTCCCTATCAGTAGGGACTAACTCAGAAGCATGTCGAGCCAACTCAGAAAATCGTATCTCGTACTATGTAACTGACAACTCTCCCTGGCGCAACTGCTCAAACTGCCCGCGCTGCTCCTCTCTGTGAGATTGAGGAACATACTTCTCCAAAAAGATCGTGGAGAACTGTTTCCATGTGAGGGGTGCTGAAACAACCGGCCTACGCCTCTCAAATGGCTCCCACCAAATGAAAGCAGCACCATCAAACTAAAATGTAGCAAATGAGACCCCACTGGTCTCCAGAATACCAGCAGTACGGAGTATCCTCTGGCACTTATCCAGAAAACCCTGGGCATCCTCACCCTATGTGCTGATGAAAGTCGGAGGCTGAAATCTACTGAACCTCTCCAGCCTATGCTGCTCATCCTCGGGCATAGCTGGGACCACATAGTCCTGAACTGGGGCAACCGGTTGGGGGACTACCCCCGGTGCCTGAAAACCCTGTACAACCTGCTCAGGTGTCGGAGGCAGCTGGAGTCTGAGTGCCTCCCCTCGCCTGAGATGTAGCGGAAGTAGTAGAAATAGCAACTGCCTGAGCCAAACTGGTACACACTGTCAAGATCTGGGCCAGAGTCTCCTGAAGACTCGGTATGACAATAGGCATTGTCGGTGCCTGAGCCTGTCCCACTGGAGCACCCTCGGCGGAACCTGGTCCTGAATAGTAAGGGGATCCACTGGTACTCTCCCGGCTGCTACACGGGTGTGTCCCCTAACTCCACAACGGCCTCGACCCCTCATGGGTCCGGCTGGTGTCTGGTCATCCTGATCTGTAGCGCGTGTCCTCACCATCTGTGAGATAATGAAACAACATGAATTTAGATTTCCAGAATCAATAGAATTGCACGACAGAGTTCAAGAAAATGATATTTTTTTCCTAAGAGTTTTGTATCCTCTCGAAGATAAGTACAGACATCTTCGTACCGATCCGCAAGACTCTACTAAACCTGCCCATGGCCGTTGAGTCCTATGTAACCTAGTGCTCTGATACCAACTTGTCACGACCCCAAATCCTAACTGGTCGTGATGACGCCTATCGTGGAACTAGGCTAGCCACTATCACATAATTACACAATTTCTTTAATAAAATTTACCAAAATCATTAACAATATTTCATAGCAAGTATAAAATTCCTCTAAGTCTTTAACAAAACGTAGTATAATCTAACAGTCTAAAACCGTTCCCCATAACTGGAGTCAACTGATCACGAACATCTAAGAATAAGACTAATACTGCTAATATCATAATACACTTTCTCAGAACAAAATACTAAATACTAAATGAAGGAAGGGAAATGGAGAAGCTGTGGACGCTGGGCAGCTACCTCGAAATCCTGAATGCTGCCGATGAACGAACTCAAATAGCTACTACTCAGAACCAGTACCTGGATCTGCACACAGAGGTGCAAGGAGTAATGATGAGTACGCCAAATCCGTAGTAATGAAAATAAATCAAGTCTGAAGATAAGAAACACACAACACAAATCACCAATTCACAAATAGTAAAATACTGAGTCTCCAAAAAGTATACATTTAATACATAAGTTTGAAAACCAATTCCCGTAAAATCCTTTGAACAAGTATAATTCCAAGTGTTTCTTAGTAAATTCCCAAAATAGTGAAAAAGGATGAAATGAATCATATTCAGAACTCAGCAAAATATCATCATAAATTGCCCCTCGGACCAAATAATCACTCATAATCTGTCACTCAGCACCTCACCATCACTCAGTAACAGTCACTCATGCCTCCCAATCACTCGTCACTCGGCACTCAGTATGTATCTGCGCTCACTGGGGTGTATAAAGACTCCGGAGGGGCTCTTACAGCCCAATCGCTATAAACAAGCCAAATCATGGCATCAATCACTCAGGCCCTCGGCCTCTCTCATATCATAAATATCCTCACAATATTGGCCCTCGACCTCACTCAGTCAGACACTCTCAACATGCCACTCGGGCCATAAATAAATGGGGTTCTCGACCCAAAACAGTATTTCATTTCAAGAAATAACAATTTCAACAAATCTGAGTGTCAACAATTTAACAAGAAGGACCGAGTGTAAAATCATGATCAAAATAGTGAGAATATCAGAAAATAGGCCCCAAGGGGTTAAAACAGATTGGCGCTAGGCCCCAAGCGTGGCTTACAACCCAAATATATCAAACATAGTAATATTATTCAATATATGTTTTAAGAGCAGTTTCACAACTCAATAGTTGCCTCAAAAGGAACATATTTCCAAATTTCCAATTCGTGCACGCCCCACACTCGTCATCCAGTGTGTGCGTCGCTCTAAAACCGTGAAAGGATGTAAAGTCTGGGGTTTCATACCCTCAGGACAGGATTTAAAGACATTACTTTCCTCAAACTAGCCCGAAAAGCTACTCCGCAACACACTTGCCTCTCGAATCAACTTCCGAGTGCTCCAAATATATCAAGTTCAGATTTTTCACATCAAGATATGATAAGGGGATGAAACCCAATAGAAAAATATCAACTTTAAGCACAATTCCCGAAATTAGCCAAAACCCGACCCCTGGTCCCACGTCTCATAACTCAAAAAAATTTATGCCAAAACGATCCTCATCATCTCACGAGTTCGTACATATAAAGAACTCTGAAATCGGATTCCAAATGACCCCTCAAATCATCTCTGAAAGGTCTCTTAAACTCAAGCCCTAGTTTCCCCTTTTTCACTGATTTTCCCTAATTAAACACTGTTAATTTGGTCCTTAATCACATATAATTAAGTTAACGAGTCCAAAAATCTTACCTCAATGAAGAACAAATGTTTCCCTCTTCAAAAACCCTCAAAAAGCTCTAATTTCGTTTAAAAATTGTGGAAAAGTGGGCAAAGGTCGCGGATGGGCTTTTTATATACTGCCTAGGCATTTATTCTCTGCGATCGCCGGAGTTCCCACGCGATCGCGAAGAGCAAACTCACTGACCCCCAATTTTATTCACTGCGATCGCAACATATGTCTTGTGATCGCGATGCTTAGACTTCCTGACCTATGCGATCGCATAGAGTAATTTCCAATACCTCGCTGCCACTCCAGATTCTTCTATGCGATCGCCACTCTGGACCCGCGATCGCGATGCACAACCTCACCACACTACGTGATCGCATCCCTGGCTCTGCGATCGCGAAGAACAAATTCACCCTTCCCACTAACAAGACTACACGATCGCGAATGAATCCCTGCGATCGCGTACAAGGACATCAACAACAGAACACCAGATTTTTCAGCAGACTCCTAAGATAAAAAATGTCGGTTTGAGCATCTGAAATACACCTGAGGCACTCGGGACCTCAACCAAACCTATCAACCTATACCATAACATCATTCAAACTTAGTCGAGCCTTCGAAACGCCAAAAACAATACTAAAATACCAAAAATCACATCGAATTCAAGCCTATGAACTTTGAAATTCCTAAATTCCACCAACGATGCCGAAACCATTCAAAACACATCCGATTAACCTGAAAGTTTGCACACATATTCAAAATGACATTACGAACCTGTTCCAACTTCCGGAATTCCATTTCGACCCCGATAGCATATTTTCCACTGCCGACCAAAAATTACCAAAAACTAACTTTCACCAATTCAAGCCTAATTCTACACCGGACATCGCAAAAATATTTCGAATACACTCCTAAGTCTCAAATAACCTAACAAAGTTATCCGATACATAAAATCCGCATTCCGAGACCGTTTACCAATAAGTCAACTCCTAGTTGACTTTTCCAACTATAAAGCTATTTTTAGAGACTAAGTGTCTCCATTCTCACTACAACCATTCTGAACCCGAGCCAATCGACTCCAACACATCCTAAACAGTATAACCAGCCTATAACAAGGAAATAATAATAATAATAATACAGGTTCTACGGAACGACCGACCGGGTCGTTATATTTCTGACTCAAATTTAAATGGTCACTAAATTCAACATTTGTCATGCATTTTATATTCGCTGCCATCAAATTAACCTTGGTTAAGTTACATAAAAAGATTAGAACAAAATACTTAAAAAATTCATAGTAGGCATTCATGGTGAGCAAACACAAATGAAATAAATAAATAAATGTTAAAACAATAACTCAAATATGCATGTTAAACCAAAACAGCAATATACATTCTTATTATTTAGAGCATGTTTGACAAAGCTTCTGGGAAGTTAAAATTCTTTTGTTTTTGTGCTAAAAAGGTACTTATTTGGAAATATGAGTTGTTTGGCTAAAATAAAGAAATGCTTTTGAGCAGCAGCATAAGCAGTTGTTCTACTTTTTAGGAAGAAGCTGCAAATTCTGGCTACTTCCAAAAAGCAGGAGCAAAAACTTATTTTTTTTCAAGATAAAAATATTTTTACCATAAAATTATATTTTTTAAATTATCCCTTATTAGTTTAGCCTTTACTTTCTTTAAAAAGAATTTATCTCTACCATCCTTTTCTTTTTTTTTTCTTTTTCTTTTTACCTTATTTTTATTCTCTCTTATTCCTATTTGGAATAATCTCGCTACTATAAATAGATTTCCTTTTTTCTCTTTCGATGTTTCTTCTTTTCTTCGTCTCCTATTACTCTTCGAAACAAGACTACTCAGAGATTCAAGCACTTTCTTCATAAGGTATGATTTTTTTTTTTGTTGTAGTATACCAATATTATAAGATATTCGATTTGTAATTTATTTTTATTTTTATGCATATAATATAGTTGAGATAATGTAATACTACCTAGTTTGTTATTTTCTCAATAATTAATAGAGTTTTACATGTATAATTTATAAGCATATATGTTCTACCAGTTTATTGCTTCTACATACTTCTATATTATATTGATTAAGTCTTTGATATATATGTAACGACTCGGCCGGTCGTTCCGTAGAATCTGCATTATTATTAATGTTTTTGCCTTGCCATACATTGATTATATTGTTTACGATGTGTTGGAGTCGATTGGCTCGGGTTCAGAATGAGTGTAGTGATAATTGAGACACTTAGTCTATAAAAATTTCTTTATGGTTGGAAAAGTCAAATGGGAGTTGACTTATTGTTAAACAATCTCGTAATGCAGATTTTATGGCTCGGATAACTTCGTTAGGTGATTTGGGATTTAGGAGCGTGTTCGGAATATTTTTGTGATGCCCTGTGTAGAATTAGGCTTGAATTGGCGAAAGTTAGTTTTTGGCGATTTCCGGTCGGTAGTGGAAAATAGGCTATCGGGGTCGGAATGGAATTCCAGAAGTTGGAACAGGTTCGTAATGTCATTTTGGATATTGTGTGCAAAATTTCAGGTCAATCGGATGTGGTTTGGTTGGTTTCGGCATCATTGATGGAATTTAGGAATTTCAAAGTTCATAGGCTTGAATTTGATGTGATTTTTGTGTGTTTGATGTTATTTTGGCTGTTCGAGGATGCGACTAAATTCGGATGATCATTTATGATGGGTTGATATGTTTGGTTGGGGTCCCGAGGGGCTCGAGATTGATTTCGGATGGCGAACGGGAATTTTTGGAGTTGCAATATGCAACATCAGCTGTTGGTGGTTTGTTACTGTCATTTCCGCACCTGCAGATAATTGACCGCAGGTGCGAGCCGCAGAAGTGGTGCGTTGGTCGCAGGTGCGGGTTCTAAGACCCTTGGAAGAAGAATCGCAGAAGCAGATATTTGGCCGCATCTGCGGGCCGCAGGTGCGACACCTGGGCCACAGGTGCGAGATTGAGGCTCGTTAATGCAAAACCGCAGGTGTGAGGAAAATGACTGTAGGTGCGAAAAGCCTGAGCAAAAAGTATAAAAAGAGGACTTAGCGATTTTTAGATTTCTTTTCACCATTGTTATTGCGGGTTTCGAGCTTTTGGAGGGTTTTTGAAGAGGAAAACGATTGTTCTTCATTGAGGTAAGGTTTTTGGACTCCATAATTCGATTATATGTGATTAAGACCTAATTAGTAGTGTTTAATTGGGAAAAATCAGTGGAAAAGGGAGAACTAGAGCTTGAGTTTAAGAGACCTTCTAGGGATGATTTGAGGGGTCATTTGGACTCCGATTTCAGCGTTCTTTATATGTACAGACTCGTGAGAGGACGAAGATCATTTTGGTATAAAGTTTTTTGAGTTCCGAGATATGGGCTCAGCGGTCAGGTTTTGGCCAATTTCGGGAATTGTGCCTAATGTTGATATTTTTTGATTGGGTTTCATACCCTTAGCGTATTTTGATGTGATAAATCTGATCTTGATAGATTTGGAGCACTCAGAAGTTGATTCGAGGAGCAAGCGTGTTGCGGAGTAGCTTTTCGGGCTAGTTTGAGGTAAGTAATGTCCTTAAATCCTGTCTTGAGGGTATGAAACCCCGGACTTTACATCCTTTCATTGTTTTGAAGTGACACACACACTGGATGATGAGTGTGCGGAGTGCATGAATTGAGAAATTGGAAATTTGTTCCTTTTGAGGCAACTATTGAGTTGCGAAACTGCTTTTAAATCATATGATATATAGTATTATTATGTTTTGATATACTTGGGTTGTAAGCCATGTTTGGGGCCTAGTGCCGATCTTTTTAAATCCCTTGGGGGCTATTTTCCTGATATTCCTCACTTAGAAATTATGATTTATACTCAATCTTTCTTGTTAAATTGTTGACACTCAAATTTGTTGAAATTATTATTTCCTGAAATGAAATACTGTTTTGGGTCGAGAACCCCGTTTATTTATAGCCTGAATGGCATGTTGAGAGTGTCTGACTGAGTGAGGCCGAGGGCCAGTATTGTGAGGATATTTATGATATGAGAGAGGCCGAGAGCCTGATTTATAAATGCCATGATTTTGCTGTTTATAGCGCTTGGGCTGTAGGAGCCCTCCGGAGTCTGTACACCCCCAGTGAGCGCATGTACCTACTGAGTGCGAGTGCCGAGTGCCGAGTGATGAGTGATTGGGAGGCATGAGTGACAGTGAGGTTGCCCAAAGGGCTGATGCTGAGTGATTGTGAGGTATGCTGAGTGACTGATTCTGAGTGGTGATTGCACGAGGGGCGGTTTATGATACTTGTTTTACCTAAGTGACTATTTACGATTCATTTCACCTTTAAACTAATACTCCTGGGGTATTTTACTGAAGTCATTGGAAATCACAATTTTTCAAAATAGTTCTACTGAAATTGGCTTTTAAGGCATACTGATTTGTTGTATACACTATTGGAAAGAAAGGTTATTTTATTGTGACTTGATGGTTTGATTCTGTATGTTTCTTACTACTCAAGACCTGATTTATTTTCATTACTACTGAGTTGGCGTACTCATCATTACTCACTGCACCTCTGTGTGCATATTCAGGTGTTGATACCGGCGTTAGCCATCTTATTACTCACGGAGCCAGAGTCGGGACATCGAGGTAGCTGTCAGCGTCTGCAACATCTCTGTCTTCCCCCTTCTTATTTTGTACTCAGTTCTTCGTTCCAAGAGTTATGTATTGTGACAGTAGTATTCTTGGTAGTATTTTTAGATGCTCATGACATGTTGGCTCCGGATCTTGGAGATGAGTGTAGATTGTTTAGCTATGTTTGTTTGGCTTAAAAATTTAGAGATTTGTATATGTTTTATGATATGTCGATAATGATTTTGGGAAATTTTGAAAAGAAAAAAAATGTAATTATGTGATTGTTGGATAGCCTAGTTCTACGATAGGCGCCATCACGACCGGTTTAGGATTTGGGATCGTGACAATATATTACTTTATGTTTTATACTGTTATTACATAAGAATAAAAAATGAATTAATTTTATAATAAATAATTAAAATTTCTTATTTAAATAATATTTATTGTAAACTAAACCTCTATTGTCCTTTACCGTGATTTGATACACAAAAATACATTATAAAAAAAATACTTCTCAGAATAAGTACTTTTTGGCAGCTTGACCAAACATATTCTTAATCTTTAAATTATTTCATATGATTTTAGAGTTGAATTAGCCAAACTTAGTTCTCGGTGTAGATAAATTTTTTTCTTTTTGCCTAGAAAAAACTTATTCATTCCTGATATTTCTACCAAATCATATTAATCTGTATCTATATCTATATGCATATTATATTAAAATCACGAACACACTAGGCGAAATATTGTTCGCCTTTTATTACCCTTTAAAAAAAATATTGGACAAAATTGTCATTTAAAGTGAATTCTTATTATTTAGGATTTTAAAATAACCAAAATTTTACTTATTAAATCTTTTCTTGTTTGATTAGGTAAGAAATTAAATTTTTACCTCATATAAACTCCTTTCCTACTCTATAACATTTCTTTATCACTGGAATCAAATTTTCAATCACTCATTATTCTCTTGAATTATTTTTAACATTAAAAAAGGACTTTCACCTTCTGAAGAACTAGATTGCTTGGGCAATGTTTTATTTCAACGAGATTTCTTTTAAAAGGAACTAGAGTTCTTACTTTCCTTTTTGGTTGAAAAGGTAAATTTTATGGAAGTGAGAGTGGAAAATTTATAATAGCAAAAAATGTGAAATTTTATTATGGGAATGCACGGGAAAAAAATCTATCATATTATTATTATCAATGATACAATGAACCTTGTATATAATACATATTGTACTCCTGCTACATATAGGACTAGGACTATTTACACAATTATCTAACACCACCCCTCAAGCCGGTGCATATAAATCATATATACCGAACTTCTTACAAATGTAACTAATACCAGGACCAGTGAGGGACTTGATGAATATATTTGCAAGCTAATCATTCGGCATACTCGGCCACTAGGCTCTCCCTGAGAAACAAAATCAAGTGGTTGCTGATAAGTAGAAGTTGGCCAAAAAATCGCTGAAAAAAATTGAAAATTGTGAAACTAAGCCGAATTCCACGTTACAAAATAGGTTTCTGGAAATTACTGTTCACACCGAGAAATCACTGCTCATACCGGTAATATTTATAGTTGTCAAAATTTGATGTAATTTATATGGGTATGTTGTCACGACCCCAAATCCTAACAAGCCGTGATGGTGCCTATCGTGGGACTAGGCTAGCCGACCATCACTATACTACGCATTTATTCAATTATAACAGTTCACAATATAATAATAAACAACAGTCATAATAAAGAAATAAATTATATAAGTCTAGCGTCCCCAATAATGAACTAAACAACTCTAAACAACCTCCCAGAACTGGAGTCAATAGTCATGAGCATCTGAGAATGAATAAGCCTAACTCTACTAAAAACTATAATATATGTCTCTGAATCAATTGCTAAAACTAATAAGGAAGGGAAGTGGAGAAGTTGTGGACGCTGGACAGCTACCTCGAAATCCCGTGAAATGTTGTTATCGAACCTGCGTCAGCTACTGCTGCGAGCTAGTACCTAGATCTGTGCACAAAGGCACAGGGAGTCTTTATGAGTACGCCAACTCAGTAGTAATGAAAATAAATCGCAGTTTGATTAATATAAACACACAGAACAGGTACACAATTCCATAAACTAGTAAAACATCAAGTCACCAAGTAGTATTCAGCAATTTTATAAGTTCGAAATTCGTTTCCAAAAAACCTTTGAGAACAAATAAATATCGATATATCTCAGTGAAATCCTCAGTAAAACTCAGTTTGAAAATGAAGTAAATCATAATTTGAAAACTCAGCAAAAATCTTCATAAAATTGCCCCTCGGGCCATAATCATTTCTTGTAACAATATCTTTCAGTATCAGCCCATCAGGCAACCTCACAATCACTCTGCCCATCAGGAAACCTCACAATCACTCTTCCCATCAGGCATCCTCACAATCACTCATCATAAAACCCGCGGGCATCACTCAATCGGTATCGGCGCTCACTGGGGGTGTGTTACAGACTCCGGAGGGGCTCCTACAGCCCAAGCGTTATAATTTAAATCACACACCATATAGGCCCGCAGCCTCACTCATATCATATCATCCTCACAATATAGGTCAGCAACCTCACTCAGTCAGACACTCTCAATTTGGCCTTCAGGCCATAAATATATCGGGTTCTCGACCCAAAAACAGTGTTTCATTTTCAAGAAGTAGTATCAAAATACTCTAAGTGTCAAAAATATTTCACAGAAAGGACTGAGTGAAAAATCATAACATATCAATGAGGAAAATATAGTAAACACAACCCTCAAAGGGCAAACAAGTCGACACTAGGCCAAAAACATGGCTTACAACCTAATTCATATCATAATACAATAATACTAATTTAAGAATAGGCCTAGAAATCGGTTTCGCAACTCAATATTCGCTTAAATAAGAAAGATGTTTCCAAAGTTTCCACATTTTCATTTCAAAACCCGTGAAAGGGTGCATAGTCTGGGGTTTCATACCCTTAGGACAGGATTTAAAGTCATACCTCAAAACTAGGCCGAAAACTATTCCGCAATGCGCTTGCCTCTCGAATCAACCTCTGAAGGCTCCAAATCTACCAAGTTCAGATTTTTATCTTCAACATATGTTTAAGGAATGAATTCCAATTGAAAAATATCGAATTTAACTCAAAAATCCGAAACCGGTAAAAAACCGACCCTCGGTCCCGCATCCCGAAACTCAGAAATTTTTATACAAAAGTGTTCTTCGTCCTCTCATGAGTCCGTACATATAAAGAACACCAAAATCGGAGTTCGTTTGACCCCTCAAACTGACCCCTAAAGGTCTCATAATCTCAAGCCCTAAAACCCAATTTTTTTACTGATTTTCCATGAATTTACACTGGTTTTATGCTCTATAATCACCCATAATCGAGTTTTAATGACTAGAACACTTATCTCAATGAAGAACAAGAATTTTCCTCTTCAAAATCGCCCCCAAGAGCTCTTTTCCGTACAACAATGGTGTAAAAAGGGGTTTAAGTCGCGGAGGAAATATTTAAATACTGCCCAGTGATTTACTCTCCGCGATCGCGGTCAAATACACACGATCACACATTGTTCTCCTTTTTGACCTCCGCGATCGCAGCTCAAAGCATGCGATCGCACATTGCTTTTGACCAACGACGCCACGCGCCTATAACAACCCTACGCAATCGCACTCTTCCTCACGTGACCGCACTGGCTTACATGCTCGACCTTTGCGATCGCGGGCACACCTATGCGATTGCAGAGTGTAAATTCTGCCCCCTCTCAAAATTCTCAATGCGATCGCGGCTCTCTCATAAAAATCTGTTGCACTGACACCAGAAAACCAGCAATTGTTCTAAGTCCAAAAATGCCTGTTAATCACCCGAAATCAATCCCGAGCCCCTCGGGACCACAACCAAACTTACCAACACGTCCTATAACATCATTCAAACTTAGTTTCACTCTCAAAACACCAAAACTAACATCAAAACACCAAATTTACATTGGATTCAAGCCTAAGAACTTTGATATCTCTAGAATTCACCAACGATGCCGAAATTGTCCAAATCAACTCCGATTGACCTGAAATTTTGAAGACACATCCAAAATGACATTACAAACCTGTTCCAACTGTCATAATTCCATTTCGACCCCGATAGCCTATTTTTCACTGCCGACCGGAATCGCCAAAAACTAACTTTCGCCAATTCAAGCATAATTCTACACCGGACATCACAAAATTATTCTGAACATACTCCTAAGTCCCAAATCACCTAACGAAGCTATTCGAACTATAAAATCTACATTCCTAGGTCGTTTACCAATAGGTCAACTCTTAGTTGTGCTTAAGGACTAAGTGACTGAATTCTCACTACAACCATTCGATTTCAAGCCTATCAAGTCTAATACATCAAATACAGTATAACCAATCTATAACATGTCAATAACAATAATTATAATGCAGGTTTTACGTAACGACGGACCGGGTCGTTACATTCTCCCCCTCTTAAACAAACATTCGTCCTCGAACGAGTCTAGGAACATACCTGGAGTCTCAAACAAGTGAGGATACTTGCTCTGCATCTCCCGTTCGGTCTCCTAAGTAGCTTCCTTCACTGACTAACCTCTCCACTGCACCTTCACTGACGCTATATCCTTAGACCTCAACTTTCTAACCTCACGAGCTAAGATAGCTACTGGCTCAACGTCGTATTCCATATCTCCCTCGAGCTGAACTGTGATGAAGTCTAACACATGAGACGGATCACTAACATATTTTCTGAGCATCGACACATGAACCGGATGAACACTCGACAAGCTGTGTGGCAAGGCAAGTCTATAAGACACCTCTCCAACCTTCTGAAGCACCTCAAAAGGACCAATAA
>ML266000.1:67411-88159 GCA_005239495.1 Nicotiana undulata | reverse complement strand
TAGACAAGAATGACCCACAACACCCAAGTAAATCCTTTTATAGTGGGAAGAAAATTCGGGTGAAAAACAGACAAAAACACCCCTGACGGGCGATATGCGATCGCATTCCTGTCGCATAACAGGAATGCGGTTCGCATATTTGGCCGCATTTTACTCCATAATTTTGACTCAACTTTCTCTTGCGGTATGCGACCCCTAGGCTTGAAATGCGATTCGCATGTTGCATATGCGATCGCATTTGCCCCTTTTCCTTCTCTTTTCTCTTCTTTAACTCCCCTTTTCATGGTCTTGAGTGTTTACACCTTGTGTACTGCAAAATACCAAAATTCTATAATTAATAAGAGTAAATGCTCTTGAAACGAGCCATAGTCTAAGCAATAAAGTATTAAATATGCCGAAATTCTCCGGCACATCAATAATCTGACACATGATTTGGAGCTCGCAGCGGTTGTGTTTACATTGAAAATCTGGCGGCATTACCTTTATGGGGTTCATGTGGACGTGTTCACAAACCACAAGAGTCTTCAGTATTTATTCAAGCAGAATGAGTTGAACTTAAGGCAGCGGAGGTGGTTAGAATTGCTCAAAGATTATGATATGAAAATTTTGTACCATCCAGGGAAGGCGAATGTGGTAGCCGACGCTCTTAGTCGGAAATACATGGGTATCTTGGCACATTTTGAAGCCGGTCAGAGGCCTTTGGCTCGGGAGGTTTATCAGTTGGCCAGTCTTCGAGTTTGTCTTTCGACCTTAGATAAGGGGAATGTCGTGGTGCGTAATGGAGCGGAGTCTTCGCTTGTAGCGGAAGTCAAGGGAAAGCATTCAGGGATCCGTCTTTGGCACAATTGAGGGAAGCAATTTTGAATCACAAGACTTCAGAATTTTCACTCGGCAATGATGACGGTGTTTTGCGGTGCCAAGGGAGGCTATGTGTTCCGGATGTGGACGATCTTCGGAAGAGAGTCATTGCAGAGGCTCACAATTCTAGGTATTCTGTACACCCAGGTTCTACGAAGATGTATCGCGATCTCAAGGAAATTTTCTGGTGGAATGGTATGAATAGGGGTGTGGCGGACTTTGTGGCTAGGTGTCTGAATTGTCAGCAAGTGAAGGCTGAGCATCAGAGGCCCGGTGGGTTGACGCAGTTTATGGAAATACCGATGTAGAAATGGTAAATGATCAGTATAGACTTCGTGGTAGGGTTACCCTGCACTCAACGCAAGTTCGACTCAATTTTGGTAATAGTGGATCGACTCACAAAGTTAGCACATTTCTTGCTAGTCAAGTCCACCGATACTGCAGAACAGTACGCTCAGTTGTATATCAAAGAAGTAGTCAGACTCCATTGCACTCCAGTTTCTATTATCTCGGATCGAGGGGCCTAGTTCACAGCTAACTTTTGGAGGAATTTTCAGCAAGGTTTGGGTACTCAGGTAAATATCAGCACAGCTTTTCATCCGCAGACAGGCGGTCAAGCGGAGCGGACTATTCAGAAGCTTGAAGATATGTTGCGGGCTTGTGTTTTAGATTTCAAGGGTAGCTTGGATGATCACTTTCCATTTATAGAATTTTCTTACAATAACATTTTCCATGCTAGTATTCAAATGGGCCCATTTGAGGCATTATACGGTAGGAGGTGTAGGTCTCAAATCGGATGGTTCGAGGTTGGTGAGGTGGAACTTCTAGGACCGGATCTTGTGCATAAAGCTATGGAAAAAGTTAGGGTCATTCAGGAAAGGATGGAAACTGCTCAGAGTCGTCAGAAATCCTATGTGGATGTTCGTCGTAGAGATTTGGAGTTTCAAGTTGAGGATTGGGTATTCTTGAAGGTGTCTCCCATGAAGGGAGTGATGCGGTTTGGGGAGAAAGGGAAATTTAGCCCAAGGTATGTCGGGCCATATCGGATCGCTTAAAGGATAGGGCAAGTAGCGTATAGGCTGGAATTGCCCTCTGAAATGTCATTAGTGTATCCAGTGTTTCATGTGTCCATGCTAAAGAAGGTAATTGGAGATCCAGCTTCCATCGTGCCAGTTGAGACCATTAAAATTAATGAAGAATAGTCATATGAAGAGGTTCTGGTTGCTATTCTTGATAGGAAAGTCAGTAGATTCAGAAATAAAGAAATTTCTTCTGTTAAAGTGTTATGGCAAAGTTAGCAAGTCGAGGAAGCCACGTGGGAAGAGGAAAGTGAAATGAGAGAAAAATATCCCCATTTGTTTGAATAAGTCTAGTAGTGATCGTGAGAACTGCCATCTCTAAGCAACTATATGTTGTGTCAAATTTTGTGCAAAAGCACCCCATTTCCCCCCTTAAATGCCCTACGTTTATAACATCTCAAGTTGTGCCATATTTGTATACGTTGTGATTATTTGGGTAATGTGCAACTCCTTGAAGTAAGCTAAATTATGTGCAATTCATGTGATACTTAAATGATATGCTAGTTGTTGGAGTAATTGAAAATGTGTGAGATTGGTTAACAATGTGTTTCGGGGGCTCTTTGACAGGTAGATAGGCCTAATTGCAAAGGATACTCTGGCAAGATTTTCAGAAAATATCGGAGTTAGTGAAAATTGGGGGTTTGCATATTGTGATGTCAAAATGATTCCCCGATCCTCATTCGAGGACGAATGATTTTTAAGTGGGTGAAGATGTAAGGACCCATAAAATTTCATGTCTAAAATAATGCTCGGATAGGTCCCTGTGTTGTTATAACTATATAAATTCTTAAAAATGGACCTTTTTGAAGTAAAAAGTACCCCGGGACTTGAAACATAAAATTTTCCAGAATTGCGTTGTTATGCGACGCACTATGCGATCGCATAACAGGTATACGGACCGCATAGTGGTCGCATGCATGGGCATCCTTCTGTCTAATTTGAGGACAGCTATGCGACCCAAGATGCAATCGCATTTTGGGAATGCGGACCGCATAGTTGTCACATTCTTGCACCTTCATTTTTGCGGAGGAGGTTATGCAACGCATTATGCGATCGCATAACATGTATGCGGACCGCATAATGGTCACATACCAGGGCAGTATGGTTCCCCTTTTGGCCCAATTGAGGGCCAACTATGTGACAGGAATGCGGACCGCATAGCAAGAATGCGATCTCATTCCTGACCGCATTTCCTACTTTGGGGCTCTTTTAATTTCTAATTTGCACCCGACCCCCAGTTTCATAAAACACCCCTCCCCTTCATTTTAACATGCATCTGAACAAAAATAGAGAGAAGTGAGAGTTAGTGCTAGAGAGAGAAGTCCTCATCTTCCCCAAATCGATTTTTCAAATATCACTCAGGCCTGAAAATTATCGAGTAGTCTTCATCTTCTTCACTCTAAGAGGTAAGTCCCCACCCCATTTCCTTTTTTATTCTCATGTTTTAGCTAAAAAGGGGTAGAACACATAAATTGATCCTTGAAGATAAAAGCTAAGACCTTGCATGCATGTTCATGATCTGTTCTAATATAGCAAGAGGGTGTAAGCTAGAGCAATTTTCCACTAAAAAGGGTTTAGTTAAGCTAAGGGACCACATGGTGTTTGATAAAAAGCTCAAATGAATTCAAGATTCCTAATTCTAAGGTAAATGTGTCGCATTGTGATCTAGATTGATGGTGCTAGACGGTTCGGTGAATTGTGATAGATACTAAAGGGGAATCTCGACTCGAGGTATGTATGGCAAACTTTAATCTTTGTAGAGTTACCTTGTTGGTGTCCGAGGACACGGTAAGAATTTCTTGCTTGAGCATATGTGAATTGATTGTCCGGCTGTGTTGAGGTGTAAGATTTCATTCCCTGATTTTCTTAGTTGATTACCATGCTAATTGAGATTGTGAAGGGCGATTCTCTATGCTTATCCTATCATGTGTAAGGCTTGTTAAACGTTCAAATATGGCGATATGAAAGTATGTGCCACTAAATGAAAGAATGTTAATGTACTCTAATGTGGGAATGTATTTAATTGCTAAAGGACGTGTGTGGCAAATGATGAACAGAAATTGTGAATTGAATTAGTTGGGTTAAATAATTTTGGCAGCACCATATATGAATCACTGGTTGGTAAGGATCATTGTGCCTTGATTTCACATAGTTATGGTTGATATGAACTTATGTTCGTGATGATGAAAATCCCTGTGATTTAATTGAGTGGTTGTTGTTTCTATCAAATGTGATTGTACGGTGGGATCGGGTTGCATGCCGCAACACGAAGTAATAAGGGTGGAGAGGTAATAAGGGTGATATGTGATTATACGGTAGGATCGGGTTGCACGCCGCAACACAAAGTAATAAGGGTGGAGAGGTAATAAGGGTGAAATGTGAATGTACGGTGGGATCGAGTTGCTCCCCGCAACACGAAGTAATAATGGTGGAGAGGTAATAAAGGTGAAATGTGAACGGATGAATAATTGAAATGAGTAACTGTGAAATCTTCATTGTGGTTTTCTGTATATTTATGTGGTATCTGTGTGGTTGCCCTGACTGTCTTCCAATTGTGTACCATTTGATTTTACTTAGAATAAACTTTGTTCATACATACTAGTACTATTCAACGGTACTAATGTCCATTTTGCCTGGGGCGCTAAATCTTTTATATGGATGTAGGTGGTTCCATAGCAGGTAGCTCAGCCGGCTGTTAGTGGTGTCTCCTCTTCATCTTTTCAGCAGTTCTGGTGAGCCCCATTTCCTCTCGGGGCCGTGTGCGGACTATATCATTCTTTTTTGCTTATGCTGTAAAAGGTATAGTCGGGGCCTTGTTGCCGGCAAGTTATGTAAAATTCTTAGTACTCTTAGAGGTTCTGTAGACACTGTGTGGGTTGTATATAAGTATATTTTGGCGGTAGTTGTACTCACTTGTAGTCGTGGATCGCATCGAAAAAGTTGTAAGTATTATATATGTATTTGGATTATCAAATGTTGAAAGTTAAAAGAGGAAAATGAACTTATGTTGTAAATAGTACTTTGTATCTAAATTGGCTAATTCTTATGGAACAATGTATATTATGAGCATGGGGTAAAATGCATTGGGTAGGAAAGGCAATCCAGGTCCGCTTGACTGGGTTCATCCGGTTAGGCGCCGGTCTCATCCCTCGGTTTTGGGGCGTGACACTCGCGAGGGTGACACTTAGTATAACTAGCACATACAGTCGCTTAAGTTTAAATTTCATCACATTTGTTGTTTTAGGGAAGCGTCTTCCTCAATGACCTTTAAAGGTTGTCCTTCTATCGTCCATTCTATTATTGTCGGAATGCAATCTCTGAAATTCTCATAATGCCGACTATTATCAAATCACTCAATCCCTAATTCATGTTTAGTCTACCTTGTTCACCATCCCATACTAATTTGTATTACTTTGGGGTCTAACTTTTCCTTTTGATAATTATGTTAGAGTCTCGAACTTGTTTCTCGGAATGAGGATATAACCTTTAAAGGTTGTCCTTCTATCGTCCATTCTATTATTGTCGGAATGCAATCTCTGAAATTCTCATAATGCCGACTATTATCAAATCACTCAATCCCTAATTCATGTTTAGTCTACCTTGTTCACCAGCCCATACTGATTTGTATTACTTTGGGGTCTAACTTTTCCTTTTGATAATTATGTTAGAGTCTCGAACTTGTTTCTCGGAATGAGGATATGACTTTATGGCCCATACTCTTTTGTTGTCTCAAGGCCTGTCACCTCTCGTCTTTTCCTTCACTTGACTATAGACTCTGTAAAACTGTCATGTTTTTTATCTATCATTGTCATCCATGTATCACATCTTACTCATAATGCTTCATTAACTCTCCTTATTTTTTTTGCTAACATATATGTCAATCACTTTATTTTGAAAACTCCAACAAGACATATTTCTTTTAGCTCCAATTGCTCCATCCCCTGGCTCTTTTGGTTTCCTAACATTCTCTCTACTAGGGATGGAAGCCACACTAAGCTAATATTTATCCCTTCAAGGCTTCCAGTGCCTATCTTTATCGTACTCATATCTAGCTGTACTATTTTAGAGTGCACCATCTGAGTGTCTCACAAGGAGATGTATTAACACATTTGCAATATCCTTCAGAAATATCAGCTTACGCTAACAATCCATCCAACATTTTGGGTTACTTTAACCCCAACCGGATCCTGATATTTGTCCTTTTCTTATACTACTTTTGTTAGCCCCCATAGGGCATAAATGAGATGGGTGTCGCCAATTGTACATACATTTGTAGATAATGTTCATCTCTACTAACTAGGTACCTCGTACCCTTATCCACCTCGCTTCTTTTACTTGTTGAAACTTGTACCTTTTTATTCTTTCATTGTTTTTTTCATATGAGTGGATATTCTTGCCTTAGGGATCCTTATCAAGAAGCTTACACCTTTCAGTACACACATGATCTACTGAAGACCTCACATTTACTTGTCATAAGCATCATGCAGAATCGAGTTCCTTTGACTCAATGCTTCCACAACCACATGCAATCTCTTACTAACTGTCTTTATGGATGCATGCATCGTCTTATTATGAATAAAATAGAATTTAGGAATTTGAATTCCTACGACTGAGCTCTACCACACGATCAAGAGCAAGAAGAAAGAGTGACAGTCATAAATGCCCTACAACCTCTTGCTTATAGGTGTGGTGCACAACACACCCATAAACAAGACTCTACTAGACACGGCTTGTAGACTCCCAAGGACAGAACTCCTCGGATACCACTTTTATCAGAACCCAAATCGATGGGCCGCGACGGGCACTTGGTACCTTACTCAACCGAGTACCAATGTAACGTATCTTTCTTATTACATCATCATAGGTAAGTGGGCCAGAAGGGCCGTATGAGGTAAGAAGAATAAAACATGAGGGAACACCCGAATTAAAATGACCCAACCTGATATACTGACTTATATATATGACGTACGGGCCTATAAGGCCAAAATAATCACTCGTACATTGAACATAGGCCGACAAGGTCATAAAATCTTTCATATACATGACATATGTCTACAAGCCTCTAAGAGTACATAAACGTCATAAGGCCAAGACAGGGCCCCGACATACCAGTCAATACATGTCTAAATCATACTAACCAAATAAGCAACTCCAGAGCAAATGGAGCGCACCATCAGTACAAATAATATATCGTGTATTTAAGGAATGAAAATCAGTAAACAATAGACATGAGAGAAACATGGAGTAAAAGACTCAACATGTATATCTGAATAGCTCTGTGAATCATGTAATACTTATAATGTCATGCATATGCGTATAAATGTCATATCATGTATGGGAATATTGATAAGTAGGTATTTTAGCCTATTATTTGCTCTCTTTTACTTAGGTTTTGGGTCAAAATGCATGAAGGTATTCCTGGAAACTAACTTAACGTGCTTGCTTGCAGGGTTTGTCAAAAATGAGCCAAAGAATCCATAATAACCTCAAAAAGAAGTCAAACTTGAACAAATCCAGGACTGGTATGAGAGCGCGAACAGCGACATAAAAGTGCGGTCGCGTAAGGATCAACGCTGAAATGGCCATAATTCGCGGACCGCGAAGTAGAGGATCAGAGAAGTATTTTTGGGCACAACTATGAGCGGTGAGAGCGGCAGAAAGAAGCGGTCGCGGTCGAAATTCCGTGGACCGCGTTTACCATGGTTCAGAGAGTTCACATTTTTTGCAAGAATGAGAAGGGCGGTCCGCGTTACAATTACGCGGCCAACAAAAATATCTCACGCGGACGCGGTGGAAAATATGTGGTCCGTGCAACAAGGTCCAACCCAGGTTCAGATGTGATGAAAAGCGCGCTCAATATTACGCGGCCGCAAAAGCCCAAGTGGAGACGCAGTCAGAATCACGCGTCCACAAAACCTCCGCAGGGGTATTTTTCTCCGAAAATTTTAGCTTAGTACAAATAGACATTTTTGACAATTTTAAGTTAAGTTTTGTTTAGCAGAGCACGTGAACTGCTGGTTTTTCCCTATTTGGGAAATTTTAGAGTAGATTTACCTTCAAACTTTAGATTTTCATCTTGTACTTGAATATTATGGCTTATATTTCATCTTTATCTTTGATTTATGTTGTTATTATTAGAAGCTAGACCCCATAGCTAAGGTTGTGACCCAACTTTAGTGTGGGTATTTAATAGGTCTTGAATTTTAGGGCTTAATTGTTTATGGATTAGTGATATTTAGCCTAATTCATGCTAGAATTGTAGAATTAGTGGTTGCAAACACTGATTCATGCGTTTATGACTTAGGCTCTTCTTGAGAAAGAGGGACCAAGTCTAGGAAAATTAGGCTAATAAGAAATTGGGGTGAATTCAAGAGATTGATAGCCCCAATTAAAGGGTTAAACCTAGAGATAGTAATACCTAACTTGAGACAATATCATTTGTAATGCATGAACACCCACTTGGACTTGAGAAAGCCACATTAGGCAAAGTCACTCGAACTATCGAGAGGTATAGAGTGAGCACTTATGTGTGATGGTTATATCACGACCCCAATCAAAACAAGCTTGCCCTAGATTCTTGATACTCGTTGGATATCCACCTAGGCGAAAGTCATTACCCTAGTGCCTTTTAACACTTGAAAACTTTCACCAAAAATATTGTACTTAGATTACTCTTAGCATACAATAGTATAAAATTAGAATAGAATCAATCACAACAATATTTGGAAGTGCAATTAGGAACAACACACGCAACTAGATTAGTTAGATACCTAACTCCAAATCAATTAACTCCCTGTGGAAACCAATCCGGACCTTGTTGGGTAAAACTGCATCGACCATCCTCGCTATTCTATAGTGGTGTAGGTTTGGCTCCGATCTATTTTTGGCGCCGTTGTTGGGAGTTATACGGTGTTGGCTATCTATCTAACTGTTTGTGTGTCTTATTTTTCCTTCCTTACGTTTTTTCTAATTTGTGTTCGTCAATCACTTTAGGTACGCAATGCTTCAGAATGATGCTCTCAAACATATTCTTCCAGGGGAGGAGGTAGATGACAATGATGCGGATGAGGTTAATCTAGAACCTCAAGTCCAAAGAAGAGGCCTCCAGGCTAATGACAACATTCCAATCCCTCCCCCCGCCTCCTCCATGGGTAGCACACTTAGTGCTTCCAAATGAAGGCTACGCAAGTGCTTTTTTTCTGCCCCTGATTCGGGCGGGCAATTTCTAGATTACTAATGTCATGCTGACCCTATTGGAGCAAAGGGGCTTCTTTACTGGAGCTCCCCATCAGAACGCATACAAGCATCTAAAGGGTTTTCTAGACAATGTTAGGGGACAAATAGACAAATGTGTCCCAAGACGATCTGAGATTGTGATTTTTCGCATTTTCACTTAGAGGGAAAGCTTTAGATTGGCTCGAGAGGCTACCCAACCATTCCATCACCACGTGGGATGAGTTGGCTGAAAAGTTTATAGCCAAGTGTTTCTCACCGGGTCATATGGAAACATTGAGGGATGAGATCTTAGCCTTTAAACAAGAACCTAATGAACAAGGAATGTCCCAACAATGATATGAATGAAGCAATGATCCAGCAGACATTTTTTAGGGAAATCAACACAAAAAACCAGTGCGTGGTGAATCAACTAGCATGGGAAATTTTATGAAAATGCCTTATGTCAATTCTTGTGACATACTTGATGTGATGGCTGACACATCCTCAACTTGGCAGAGTTGGGGGAAAAGGTTCCTCAGGGTGACCATAATGTCATCCATCTTCACAAGGAACTTCATTATCACGGTCATGCCATAGCCGAGTTAATAATTACTATGAATTAGTTAGAAAAGGCCCAGCTTCAGCAAGTTCAGGGGACAATGCAAGTAAATGCCATGGTCAACAAAATGAGGCAGCGTGGTCAACAAGTGCAAAACAATCAAGCTCAATATGAGCAAAGTGGTAATGGTTACAACCAAGACGATTCTTATGATGACCAAAGTGAGGAAGTTTTATATGCTAATAACTACCAAGGTAACAGAGAAATGCTCCTAGTCAATAATGAAATCACAAGGGAACAATCAAAATTGGGTAAACCAAGGCCAAGGGAATTGGAATAGTGGCAACAACAACAATTAGAACAATTGGGGGAACAATAATCAGAATTGGGGAGGAAACAACAATGGCAATTGGAATGGAAACAACAATAGAAATTGGGGAGGCAATGGAAACCGGGGGTCGAGCTTTCAAAGGCCCCCGATGTATCAACAACCCAACAATCCGCCTCCATATCAGTTTCACAGGCAAAGTTCTTCAAACAATGAGATGGGGCGGATAGAGAGTATGTTCAAACAAATGACGGAAAGGAATGCCGACTGCGATGCCCAAATAGCCTCCCACACTACCTCTATTCACAACATGGAAGTACAAATGGGTCAAATTTCTCAAGCATTGAATACTCGCCCTAAGGGGGCGCTACCAAGTGATAAGGTAGTAAACCTGAAGGGTGGGAACAATATAGGTCATGCCATGGCGGTGACCACTAGAAGCGGTAGAGGTGGAGATGCAAGTACCTCTAATCCAAAGAAGATTGTGAGTGGTGATGTTGTGTTGCAAAATGATAATGATCCAATCATTGATGAGCAAGTGAATGATGAGAAGGTTAATGATGAAGTGAGGATCGATATTGATGACAACGAGGAGGAGACTCAAAATGATGTGAACCCGTCTAGGGAACACGTGATAGACATACCGAAAACGGTAGTGCCCAAAGCAAAGGCCCCTTTCCCAAGGCCTCATCAACCTTATCCTCAAAGACTTGCAAAACAAAATAATGAAAATCAAATCAAGAAGTTTATTGAGATGATGAAAAGTTTGTCAATCAATGTTCCCTTGGTGGAAGTGCTAGAACAAATGTCGGGATATGTCAAGTTCATGAAGGACTTGGTAACAAAGAAGAGATCAATGATTTGTGAGACCATCAAAATGACTCATCAAGTGAGTGCCATTGTGCATTCAATGGCTTCAAAGCTTGAAGATCCCGGTGCCTTTACAATTCCATGCACCATTGGTAGTGCTGATTTTGCAAAAGCCTTGTGTGATCTGGGAGCAAGTATTAATTTGGTGCCATTCAGGACACTGGGTATTGCGCAACCAAGATCTACTTCCATGAAATTGCAAATGGCGGATATAACAATGAAGAGGCCACTTGGGATTATCGATGATGTTCTATTTCGGGTCGACAAGTTTATTTTGCCCACAGATTTTGTGATTCTCGACTCCGAAGTTGGACTATGAGGTGCCTATAATATTGGGGAGACCTTTCCTAGCAATAGGGAAGGCATTGGTTGATGTGGAAGCAGGGGATCTCACCTTTCGGGTGGGCGATGAAAAAGTTGTATTCCACGTGTGCAAATCAATGAGGCAACCTAATAGCAACAAAGTTTGCTCTTTTGTGGATCTTGTGACGGAGGTGATAGTTGATGACATGAGTGCCATGATCAATGTGGAACACACTTTGGAAGCTGTGTTGTTAAACCATGAGGATGATGAAAAGGAAGGCTTGGTAGAATGTGCAAATGCCTTGTAAGGGATGGGATCCTACTCATATGGACCCTGAAAACTTTCCTTGGACTTGGAAAACCGGAAGACTCCACCAACAAATCCCTCAATTGAGGAGCCACCAACATTGGAGTTGAAGCCCTAGCCTTGTCACCTCAAGTATGAATTCTTATGCCCTTATTCTACATTACCTGTTATTCTTTCTACGTGCTTAACTAACGTGCAGGTAGACTCCACCCTTGCGATGCTTCAAAGAAAGAAGAAGGCAATTGGATGGACTTTGGCTTACATTCGGGGTATAAGCCCCGCCTTTTTCATGCACAAAATCATCTAGATGATGATGTCAAGCCCTCAGTGGAACATCAACGGAGGTTGAACAATGCTATGCAAGAGGTCGTCAAGAAGGAAATTATCAAGTGGCTAGATGCAGGGGTTGTGTACCCCATTTCGGATAGTTCATGGACTTCGTTGATACAATGTGTGCCGAAGAAAGGGGGTATGATGGTGATCACAAATGAGAAAAATGAGTTGATCCCCACTCGGACTGTCACCGGATGGAGGGTATGCATGGATTACATAAAGCTGAACAAAATGACCCAAATAGATCATTTTCCATTGCCCTTTCTTGACCAAATGTTGAATAGACTTGTCGGGCGTGCCTACTATTGCTTTTTGGATGGGTACTCAGGGTACAACCACATTCTCATTGCACCGGAAGACCAAGAGAAAACCACATTCACTTGTCCGTATGGCACCTTTGCATTTTCACGGATGTCGTTTGGTTTGTATAATGCACCGGCTACCTATCAGCGGTGTATGTGTGATGACCCAAGGGGTCATTTATTGAATTTAGACTCCGTTCTAGGCTTTTTATCCATAAAAAGATTAATTTAACTACCTCTATTTGTGTGAGTCTGGGCGTGAAACCGGAAAGATTTTATGTGAAAATATAAGAAATAATAATTTTTATAGTTAAAGTTTGGCTTTAGTTGACTTTGGTCAACATTTTGAGTAAACGGACCCGGATCCGTGTTCCTACAACCCGGGAGGTCCGTAGTAAAATATAGGACTTGGGAGTATGCCCGAAAATAAATTTTGACATCCCAAGCCTTATAAATCAATTTTTGAAAGAAATTATTTTGCTGAATTATTAATGAAAAAAGAAAAGAATCAACGTTTGAAACCATTGGTATCGAGACCGCATTTGAGTTCCGGAGCTCGGTACAGATTTGTTATAGTATTTGAATACTATTTGTGAAATTTGGTGAGAATCGGAGTTTATTTGACGTGATTCGGACATCCGGTTGAGAAATAGTGAAAGTTAAGTGTTCTTGAGAAAAATAATGAGTTTTGAGGTTTAATTCATAGTTTTACATGTTATTTTCATGATTTGATTGCACGAGCAAGTCCTTATGATGCTTTTACACTTGCGTGCATGTTTGGTTTAGAGCCACGAGGGCTATGGGGAGTTTCAAATAGGTTTGGGTTGTGTTGCACTCGTTCTTTCTTATGCTTCGACGTCATTTCTTCAAGAATAAATAATATCATATTAAACAAATGAGCTATGATTTCTATTTTGAATGATGTATTAGATCCGTATCGTAATTACGGACCCATAGCAAAAAATATCATCGAATTTGGACATCGTATGAGGAGTTTGGGCACTTTACTAAGGTTACCAGATTATTCAGGTTAATTACGAAATTGCTACTGACTGCGTATTAAAAATCTGTACTATTTGCAAATATAAAAACATACATATCCCCTTCATTATAAGGTCAAATTGAGTGATACAAAATCCTAACGTGATTAGAATTTTACAAGGAATCCATTGGAGACATAAAAATCGAGTTTCGGGATCGTTTGGCAAAAGAAACGAGGCAGAATAGCTGGCAGAAAAATATCTATAAAACGGACATACTTCTTCTTCTTCAACTTTTCGAACCCCACAGCCCTAGGAACGATTCCTTCACCAAATATCATCCCCAAGTCATTGGTAATAAATTCTAAATTTTACTCTTTCAATTACTCATTATTTTTCATCACTTTTAAATAAAAAACTAAGAATTTTCATGGTAAAAATTGAGGGTTTGGATAGAATTAGGGAATTTTGAAAAAATCGAATATTTACCTCGAATTGAGGTCGGATTTCGAAATTAATTGTATATTTGGGTTCGTGGGTGAATGGGTAAACGTAATTTGGTCTGAACCCCGAGTTTAGACCAAGCGGGCACGGGGTCGCGTTTTCACTTTTTTTTTTTTAAAACATAGGAAAAATCATGTTTTTCAATAAAGTTAGTTTCTTTAGCATATATTGATGATATTGAGTTAATTATGATTAGATTCGAGCATGTTAGAGGTGAATTCAAAAGGAAAAGTCGTAACTGAGTAGTGAGTGGCCTACGAAATTGAGGTAAGTGTTTGGTCTAACTTTGACTTGAGGGAATAGGAATTCCCACTTGTTTGCTATGTGAAATGCATGGGCGTGGTGTATATATGAGGTGACGAGTATATATGCACCACCCAAATGGAATGTTAAGAATGATCCCTTCCCCGTTCCCAATTTAATTGATCCCGGTCTTAATTGTTCTTTGTTAATTATTGTTTGCATGACTACTAGGCCTCGTTACTTTGTTGTTAAATATTATTTTGGTTATTTTTTAAGAATATTGGTTGTGTATTTGGTTCTCTTGGGGACAAAAATGTTGAGCATTTTGACACTATTTTTGGAAATATATATACATATTCATGTCAGTTTCTCTTGATTATTTACATTTGTTGTTATAAGTGTGTTGAAAGTGTTGGTTGTTCTCTTAATCCTATCATGGTACGTAAAGACTGAGTTGGGTTGACAGTGTTACGGTGATTACATATATTCGGGTTGATATTATTGTGGGATGTTGTTGTTTAAAGCTTACGGGCTATACTATTTTCTGTTTGAAACTTTTGAATCAAAATTTGGTGTGATAAGGTGTTGGTGTGATAAGGGTGTATAATTGGTGTGATAAGGGTGGATAATTGATTGTATTGATTGTGATATTGTGAATAGGTGGAATCGGGTTGCACGCCGCAACAAGACAGTGAAAATGGGGAATAATGATATTTTACTGATTTTTAAACTTTAAATTATTTTGAAATTCTTGTTTTACTCTACAGTTTTTCTTATGTTTGGCACATGTGATTATTTTAAAGTAAAGTATGAAAACTTGGAGATTTACATGAGTATTGGTTATAGCTGAGGCCTGAAAAAGGCGGCTGAGTTATTTCATTGTTGTTGGCGTACTTAATTATTTGTTTAGATTTCCTTCTTGCTTTATATTTATTGTCTCAGTTATATTTTTCTTTTTCGTGTAGAATTATTTTATTGTGTTACTGTATATATTATTGTCACGGGTTATATGTTGTAAATGCCCCGCCGTAGCCTCGTCACTACTTCGTCGAGGTTAGGCTCGGCACTTACTCAGTACATGGGGTCGGTTGTACTGATACTACACTCTGCACTCTTTTGTGCAGATCCAGGTACTAGCCAGCAGTAAGGATTTTTAGAGCAGCCATCTATTTATTCGGAGACACGAGGTATATCTGTCGGCGTTCCCATATCCCGAGAGTCTTCTCCTATTTTTATAAAATTGTTTTAGTATATTCATAACAGTTACACTATTTCTTTCAGCCCAGTATTTGTAGTATTCTTTAGTAGTTCGTGAATTGTGACACCAGACTCTGGGGTAGTTCTAGATCTATTTATATAATTAGTTCGTGGTTCGTTTTTATTCAATTGTTTATTATTTAATCTTTGGAAATCATTTAAATTAAGTTTACTATAAATTTACTTATTGATGCTTAAGAAAATAATCAAAGGAAATTAGCTACTCGAATTCTAACATTGGCTTACCTAGCAAGTGTGGTGTTAGGCGCCATCACGATCCCTAAGGTTGGAAAATTGGGTTGTGACAGTATAATGGAAATATTTACGGATATGGTGGAGGACTTCCTGGAAGTGTTCATGGATGATTTCAGTGTTGTGGGTGACTCTTTTAAAGAATGCTTGGATAATCTTGACAAAGTGTTGGCCCGATGTGAAGAGACCAGCCTAGTGCTTAATTGGAAAAAATGCCACTTTATGGTCGAGGAGGGCATTGTCCTCAGCCATAAGATCTCAACGAACGGTATTGAAGACGACCAAGAGAATATTGAAGTGATTTCAAATCTCCCTTCTCCTACTTCTGTCAAGGGAGTTAGGAGCTTTCTTGGCCACGCGGGGTTCTACCAAAGGTTCATCAAGGATTTCTCAAAAGTGGTGAACCCCTTGTGCAAGTTGTTGGAAAAGGATGCAAAGTTTGTGTTCACTGAGGATTGCGTGAAAGTTTTTGAGCTTCTCAAGTATAAATTGACTACCACACCCATCATTACCGCACCCAATTGGATCTTACCATTTGAGCTCATGTGCGATGCTAGCGATGTTTCAGTAGGAGAAGTTTTGGGGCAAAGGATCAACAAGATATTGCATCCGGTCTATTATGAAAGCAAAATGATGAATGACGCCCATGTCAATTATACGGTGACCGAGAAAGATTTATTAGCCATTTTCTTCGCCATGGAAAAGTTCAGGCCATATCTCATGGGTGCCAAAGTGATTGTGCACACCGATCACGCGGCGCTTCGTTACTTGATGACAAAAAGGGACTCTAAGGCTAGGTTGATGCGATGGGTTCTTCTGCGTCAAGAGTTTGGCCTTGAAATCATTGATCTAAAAGGGAGTGAGAATCAAGTGGCGGACCACTTTTCCCACTTAGAAGAGGAGGGGAGGCCCCATGATGGTCTCGAAATTAATGATTCATTTCCGGATGAACAACTCCTCTCCGTGTCTTTGAATGGTATTCCTTGGTTTGCCGATGTGGCTAACTTACTTGTGATCGACATTTTCCCAAGTGAGCTCTCTTCTAACCAAAGGAAGAAGCTCAAACGGGATAGCTTGGATTATTATTGGGATGAGCCATATTTGTTCAAAATTTGCAATGATGGTGTGATCTGGAGATGTGTTTCGAAAGAGGAGCAAATGAGTATTCTTGATACAAGTGAGCTTGCTAAGAGGTGTGATGAGTTCCAAAGAGCTGGTGGAATTTCGAAGATGGATGAAATGCCTCTCACCACTATTCTTGAGATCGATATTTTTGACGTGTGGGACATCGACTTCATGGGGCCATTTGTGAGTTCATGTGGTAACACTTACATTCTGGTTGTTGTTGATTATGTTTACAAGTGGGTTGAATTTGTGTCTTTTCCCAACAATGAGGCACAGAGTGTGGTGGCGTTTGTAAAGAAAATATCTTCACAAGGTTTGGCACCCCGAGGGCTATCATCAGTGATGGGGGTTCTCATTTTTGCAACAAGGCCTTCGACACTTTACTTTCCAAGTATGGTGTCACTCATAAGGTGTTAACCCCTTATCACCCCCAGGCTAATGGACAAGTTGAGGTCTCCAACAGGGAGATAAACAACATATTATCAAAAACTGTCAATGCAAACCGGACGTATCGGTCAAGGAAACTTGACGATGCTTTCTGGGCTTATAGAACTGCGTACAAGACTCCAATGGGTATGTCGTCGTACCGGTTAGTATTTGGGAAAGCATGCCATCATCCGGTTGAGTTAGAGCACAAGGCCATGTGGGCGCTTAAGAAGTTAAGCCTTGAATGGGATGTAGCAGCCAATCTCCGAGTAGAGAAACTAAATGAAGTTGATGAGTTCCGGTTTCATGCCTATTCCAGCTCGTCCTTGTATAAGGACAAGATGAAGTTCTTAGATGACAAATATTCCCAGAACAAGGAATTCAAGGAGGGTGACTTGGTTCTTATATTCAACTCTTGGTTACTATTGTTTCCGGTAAAGCTCAAGTCAAAATGGAGTGGCCATTTTGAAGTGGTGCATGTAACTCCATTTGGTGCTCTTAATTTGAAAAACAAAAATGGTGAAATATTAAGAGTTAATGGGCACCGAGTGAAGCACTACCTTGTCAAGTTTGATGACAGCCACGTAGTGGCCTTGATTAATCTCAAATGATGGTGGTAAAATGCGTCGTGCCGCGACGTTAAATCATGCGCTTCTTGGGAGGCAGCCTATGTGTTTTTTTTTCTTTCTTTCTTTCTTTTTTTCTTCTTAGATTAGGCACTATTTTGGACTAACTGGTTGTGAAGTTTGTGTAGGAATTGGTTGTGCAGTGCAGGACTGTGACAGGAAAAATTCAACTAAGTGTGGACATTTTGCGGACCACGCTCAAACTTTCATGGTCTGTGTCAGCATTTCGCAGAGGCACATTTTGTCAGCGGATTCATACTTGAAGAGCTCAAAATATCAACTCTCTGAAGTTGAGTTCACGTTCATAATTTGGCGGACCACGGTGACTTTCGTGGCCGCGCCCATTATTCTGCAAACTGCGCCCTCATTTCTGCAATGGCTCTTCGAAAGGTTAAAAGCGCGGACCACGGTAAAATTCTGCGGACTGCGCCCAGGTAAGGCGGTGGGACCACTTTTGTGAAGTATAAATAGAAGGTCCTAATTCCTTTTACACTTTTCAAACCTCAAACATTCACCACACTGTAGCATTGTTCATATTCTTCTCCATTGGCTCTAAATCTCATTTTGCACTAATCAAGAGTCTAATTTCCACTAATATTCCAGAATTGGTATGCTCAAATCTTTGCATTTATTTTATCTATTGCTCTTGTTTTCTCTTAGTCTTAATTTTTCTTTTTAGTTAGGGTTTAATACATGACACAATCTCAAAGTCATGCTTAATTGAGGCTTAAATTCATGTGGGTAATTTTTACATGCCTAATGCGGGATAGGGTTATTAAATATGTATGTTAATTGCACTAATGTTTGCACTTAGTGAAAACCCTAGGTTTAAAATGGTCATCGGTGCATGTTTTGTTTGAACTTCGCGGTCCGCGGTCCATTTTACGCGATCCGCATTCCTCAATTTGAGATAGCTAAGTATGGATGCATGTTCGTGGACGCGGAGACTTTTCCACGTTCCGTGTTTGAATTTACGCGGCCGCGTCTCAAATTTCGCGGTCCGCGGCCTTGTGTTTTAGAGAGGTTATCAATTGCTTCGGCGGTCGCGTCCAAAATTACGCGGTCCGTATTTCGTCTTTCGTGTCCGCGTCCATCGGAATACCATTATCAAAGAGTTGGTAGTCTGAGTCCGACCTATTCGCGGTTGCGCCCATTTTTATGCGGTCCGCAGTGACCCTTCTGCGACCGCATTCAGTTTTCAGCGGTGACCCTTTAAGGATTAATTGAACCCCAATTCTAATTATCTTTCACCACTTGTGTGTTGCGGATAATGGTGCGATCTCATGGCGGTCCAGAAAAATCCAAAGGGAGGGGAGAATCCTCCCGAGGCCGAGCAAAGGGAAGAAGACTATACCCTTAGCAATTCAGAAGGTCATTGGCAAGAAGCAAACCCTCAAAAGACCTTCTCCCGATTCATCTGACAGAAGTGAATATCTCCCATCCCGAGAGATTTCTGAAGGGGAATCTTCACAACCTCAACAAGAGGCCCAGTCACAACCCTACCGCCTAATAAATGAACCTACCTCCTCATTTGAGTCATCTGATGGCTCAGAAGGAGGTAGTGAGACTTCAACACCACCTTCCCCACCTGATGCAACTTCGGCCTCAACATCTGCTCCTATTGATATTGATGATGAAGAAGAGGTCCCGGATGACAGGAGAGGAGCTGATACCCATGTGGAGGGGATGATTAGATCAAGGAAGCCTGTGGTGTGGCAAGATAGGTTCGTAAGTGAGAAAGCCTACCACAAATTCCGGGAACGGTGGCCACAAAGGTCGCTCACCCTCGAGCGGCAATTTATTGAAAGAGATCTTCTCCCTCACAATCCTAATGTAAAGAGGCAATTTGATGAAAGAAAGGGGTGGAAATACTTCACTAGCAAGCTGTCGGATGCAAATGAGTACCTAGTCAGGAATTCTACACCAATGTTCCCCACATTAAAAAGGGCACTACTGTGACTAAGGTACGAAACTGGAAGATCCGGTTTGATGGCATCACATCGAACACATATGCCAGCTTTGAAGATGTGGTACACCTTTGTAAGCAGCCATCTCGATCCGTCCCAGCATGACAGTGACATCCCACTCTCCCGGGCAATCCTCATTGCTTCTATCATGGCGCGGTACCCAATAAATGTGGGGAACCTCATGGCCTAGAACATCACCAAAGTGATCGGAAAGGAAGAAAGATCCTACCCCTAACCAACTTCATCACCATGTATCTAGAGGACCAAGGGGTATAGAGGAGGCACTTTGACACGAAGGTGAAGCCGAAGAGGCCCTTCTCCTGTTACAGCCTTCAGGGGGCAGACAACCCGAAATTAAAAGGAAAACCCACTATTCCCTCTAGCCAGTCTGAAGAGCCGAGGGTAGTGGTCACCGGGTCAAAGCCTTCCACAGCAGGGGGTTCTTCGGCTGCTATGCCACCTCATTCATTCGGGCCATCTATCTCCGCCCCATTATATGTTCCCTCATCCTCTACTTACCTCAGACTGCACTGTGGGTTAATCAAACTTTATCCAGCATCAATAACTGGATGTAGGTAGCTACATCAAAGTTGTTTGTCTTATCCAGTGCAGCACAACACAGGCAGCCCCGGCACAATTTCAGGTGCCTCCATTAGTGGAGGATTCATTGAAGGATCTTTTGAAGCTCCTGTACAACCAAAATAAAATCCTGGAGACATTGGATACTCATGGAAAGGTGATAAAGGAGTTGGGCAAGCAGGTCAAACGGATGAAGAAGACTCAAGCTTCAAAAGAGTCAGTGGTGCTGCTGAAGAAGGAGGTAGAGAAGCTCACTTTCGCCGGAGACATCCCACTTGACTTACTGAAGGAGGAGACTGCCCCAGTAGCACAGATAGAACAGGCATCAAAGTAGGAGGCTGACGGAGAGCCAATGAGAGGATTTGTGGTGCCTCAGTCTAAGGATTGGTAGATACAGTTGGAGGACCCGTATGGAGCTGATGATTCTATGCAGTCCGAGGTCCCCACTAATGAGCCTGAACCTATGTAGGCAGAGACCACATAGGGAGTTTTCTTTAGACTCTATCCCTTGCCTGATCTTATTTTGCTATTAGCATTGAGATTAATGCTATCTTTTATTTGGGGGGGGGGGGGGGGGGGGGGTTTTTTTTGTTTTGTTAACCGGCTTTAAAAAAATTTGAAATTTTTTTTTTTTT